>DWLS01003352.1:0-15908 GCA_018246255.1 Pachliopta kotzebuea | reverse complement strand
CCCCTGCCCCCACCCCCCCAGTCGCACCGCGCACGCGCTACCGCCGCCGCCCGCCCATCGCTACGTTAAACATCGCTCCTGATACACGACACATGTAAACGGATTTTGGTAGCCGATATGTGGATACGCGTTTGAAAGCTTTCATGACGTTATTGAGAGGGACTCGGTCCCCGTTTACTTTTGCCATTGCTCCTTTGTAGAGGGCAATAACACTTAAAAGCTTTAGTTTATCGTAATTATTTTTGGTCTGGAAAGTACAGATTAATATTTTTAAAAATAGCTATTTTACACTCTGAAATAAGATAACGAATTTAAATTTACTAAACTTAAATACATTTGAAATTTGTCTTTTTCTCTTTTTTTTTATTTTTCTATAAACTTTTCGTCGGTTGTGCTAACAGTTTGTAACTGTTTTTAAAGGGAGCTCTAACGTTTCCCTTATGCAATATATTCGTTAGAGAAACAGGAGCACGGTTATTGAGATTTCTTTATATTTATATTCATTCAGTATATGAGTATTTAGTGAAGAAGTCCACAAATTCTATACACAATCAGACTGAAAAATGAGCAATTTAAAATCGCTGAATTTAAAATATATTCTCCCTAACCAATAATAATCCGGAATGATCTATTTGGGAATAAAAAAACGGATATTCGTTCCCCTATTTCGAGGGAACAAAGCCACGGGAGAAAGCATAATATTTTTTCTTAAAATTAAACGTGTTGAAATATTGTTTAAAGAATAATCGCTTAACTTTTATTAATGTCAAATCTTTAAAACTTGTTATGTCAATTTGTCATTAATTTTTTATTGTACAGCAATGCGTTTTTCACCTTGAGACAGACATGTATTAACGCGTTGTAGTTTTTACATACTACTTTGTAGTCACAAGTTTATATACCAGACATACAGGAAATTCTTTGAGGAGGCGAGCAAAGCCTTTTTGACTGATGGTAAGTGATACGCTTGCCCATAACAAAGTGGCGCAAGTTATGATGTTATACACGGCACTACATTTTGCTAATTGCCTTGAGACAATGTTAAGATTTGTTACCCAGTAATTTCAATAGCTTATAAAGCCTTTAAAATCGGAACACAGTAATGTTTTCCTCACTACTGTTTGGCGGCTGAAATAGTCGCTGCGCTGCAGTTGTAAACGGTCTTTAGCAACATGGACCAACTTTAAGTACTCTAATAACAATATAAAATAGTACTCAAAATATTCCATTAAAAAACTTACGATAAGAATTTGTATAAACTAAGGTTGTTACATAAACAAGAACTTTATAAATTAAAAACAGTGCTGCTGCGTCGGGTCTTTCCCAGGCTCTGTGCGCGGATTACTTCCGGCTTTGATTACTCAGATTGAAAACGCCTAGCTTCCTTCGCCAGCGGGTTAATGACGCAATAATCGGACGTTTTATGATTATCGATCCAGTCCACCCAGTTAAGAATGTTTTAAGGCGTAAATTTATATTTTAACAATGTCATTATTATGCTGATGCAAATTAAATGAAACCAGGATGTTGGGGTACATAACGACATGATTTGTAAACCACCGGCTTGTTGAGTGACAAAAGTAATTAACACTTACGATACACCGGAGTGTTGGTTTACGGCGGTCGACCCTCGGGGCCGCGGCTTCTAATGAGAGAGGGTAAGCGGCTCGTCAAAATTCTACGCTATTTTACCGTCCATTAAATTTGCCTTTTTGTCAAGCTTCATTCCAGATGATGAAATAAAAAATTCAACACAATTTCTTTAATGAAAAGTGTATAAATACAGAGTAATAATATAGCATTTTCAGTGAAATAAATACATGAAAAATATATTATAACATTCTTGTATTTGAAAAGAATTAAATATATAATATTAAGTAAAATTGAAAAGAGGATTGTGTTAGTGGAAAATAATAAAATTTTTTCATTTGTCCTGGTGATAAGACAAGCAAAGCGTTCACCTGTCGGCAAATGGTACGCTTGTCCATAAGAACGTGGAGGTAGTTAAAATAGTATACACAGTACCATATGCGAGCTTGTCGCCTTTCTCTAGCTTACAACAAACATTTAAAACTTGAAAACGGTGATGTTTGCACATTACTGTTTGGCGGCAAAATAAGTGCTGCAGTGGTACCTACCCAGATGGTCTCCGGCAATGGAGAGTTACCACCAGTTCATATACATATCCATAGCATACGTTTGTTTGTGATAGTGATGAACATAACTGTTAAAATTTGTTTTTTTTATAGTTATATTATTAAGCACATTATAAACGTTTGCACGTACACATATGTAATAAAATGAAAAGTGAATAAAGCGAAGGCTTGTTGTGTAAATTGTGAACGACAGCAAACAGGGGCGCGCGATATGAAAAGGGAGATATTGGGGAATCACATAACGATCGGCGGATTTATTTCGAACCTCATTCAATTTGCGGTGAGCGTATTGCTGAATTGTTTTCCAACTCGTATTATCGAGTAAACCTCAATTTGTGATAAATTCACGTTTCAATTAATTTGTTTAACGCAATGTTGTTTTACAGGATTTATTTTATGCGAATAAACAATATATCAAATGGTAAGAATAGAAAGTGTGCATTTGATGATTCGAAAGTGTTACATCAACACACAACAGGACGTACACAAGGCCTCTCAACAAGTAGATATTACACAAAACATATTAATGGAATCGTGACTCGACGTGACGCTGTGTGAATAGCAACTAGAATTAGACATAGAAAGATTATGTGGTGTATAAATTCAGAAAATATTGTTTTAAGATACAAATATTCACCTAGCTTAAAAACATAAAATTTATTTATTTATTTATTCTTTATGTACACTTACACGTATATATATAAAACAATACTATTTAATAAGAGTAACATAGTGTCACAAAGGCGGGCTTAACCCTAAAAAGAGTAAGAGAACTCTTACAGCATACCCAAATAGGAAGAATAAACTATTTTAATTATTTGTGTAGGTGTATCGTGTACTAGTAATAGTAACATATAAGTAAAAGTTACTAATGTAATTGAACCACCCAAAGGGTAATAGATAGGGCTATGCTCGGAGGATCTCTGCCCGATCCACTAAAAAATTAAGAGATCTGTAGAAGAACTGAGGTCACTGACGATTGGAGTGGAGATCTTTGGGAGGGGTCTATGTCTAGCAGAGGGCATTTATCGGCTGATGATAATGATTATTATTTGTATATCAATGGAAATATAAACAACTATTAAGTTATTGTACTGTTCAACAATAAAATAAGATTTGAGAAGAAATTTTCTTGCGGGAAGGCCAATATTACGTAGAAATTTATTATTGGTTTACCGGGAACAGATACTAGACAATTTAAGTGGAATATTTTACTTTGAAAGCGTTCTCTATCATTAATTTTCTATTTTTAGGAATTCCTAAAAATAGAAAAGATCTTAACTTGCTTATTGATAATATTAAATTTGAAAGTATGTTTATTTTGTTATTATCTTTTAAGGCAATTTAAAAGCTTGCTGTTGCTTGTTTCATATAAATAAAAAAAAAATCAATTTAATGATCTTTTTACAAATAAACATTCTTTACTTAATAATTAATTTTTAATGCGTTTATACAGATTAAATGTGATTTGTAAAAACCGTAATCATTTTTTATTAATGTACATGCTTTTATCAGGAAACAGTGCATACTTTTTTTTCTTTAAGTATACAAAGGAGACAAAATGTAAAAATTATAAACATTTTTTTTACGTAAATATTCATAACAAAATTATTAGGACAAAAAAAATATGTGGGAGCGCTATTAAAAAATGAAGTAGTAGTATATGTAAAAACAAAATCTAGCAGCCGCGTGTTAATATTTGCTTTCAGCGACAAACATCGGGTGGGGTGTCGGGGGGCGTAGGGGCGTGGGTGCGAGGGTGCGAGGGTACGCTGCAGTCGGCGATGCAGCAAGGTGACATAAAATTTTCAACGACTGCGCCGAGTATCTTCCGGCATTATCTAGCCGTTTGCAAGTGCTTCAGCGCTCCTCATATCTTTTGAATAAAAATTCTCTAGTGTAACATTGTTTCCGCACGCTTTTGCGAGCTGTTTCGCGCGGTGCGTTTTTACGACTTGTTTAACGCACCACGCGACATTTCATGCAATTTGTGCCGGATAAAAAGATGTTTTCAAAATTGTTTTTTTTTTTTTATCATGCTGTTCATAAGAGCACGATCTTCAGTAACGGAGAATGAGATTTATAAGAGCTACCTCGCTGCGTTGTAATAAATGTGACAAAAATATATATTTTGTTTGAGTACACAATTTCACTCCTACTGGAAATACAGAAAGTTATTAATAATAGATTTTTTTAAAGTATCAGATGAGTTTATTAAAGGTTCTAAATAATAAAAATCCGAATGACATCCATATGAAGTTATGTTAGTATTGTACAGACGAGAGTTTATTTTTTCAATGAACGAAACTAATAATACACCAACATAATTTTAAATCATGTATTGAATAATCATAGGATTATATTATGATTTCAGTAATAGCAGTTTTAACGATCAAAAATTACTTAAGTATAGATTTTTTATAAATTTACCAAAAGATAGTTCACGAGGATCTACGCGTTTTATAAATTTAAATTTCATTACTATCTGTAAACCATTTGCCGAAAATATAGAAGCGATATCTTATGCACGAAAAGAAAGCTCAAATCGCATTAAAATTAAAACGGCTTTATTAAGTTTGTAACAAAACAAAAAGGAAGAACATTGAATTCAAAACATCTTTATGACTTGTATAAACAAAAAAGTGAAAAGAGGATAATAGGAACGAAAAAAGAGCAAGTAGGTAAATATGGCGACGCGCCGTTGAGAGTGCCGAGACAAATAAGTGGCTGGGGATAGAAGGTTACGACGGTGGGGGGAGGGACGGTTACTGACAATCTCGTTATAGATGTGAATAAATAATGAGTTAGCATTAAGCTCGCCTCTCGTACGAGGGGGCGATCGAACCGCCTTTGTTGCCGGCGCTGTTACCGCTCCCGGATTACGCCCGCCGCAAGCCCAATTTATTCCGCTAATCGAGCTTCACCTTGCCCCGCGTAAATTAATTAACTTCTACTGAAACTCTCTATGTGGAATTCTCGGATCAGTTGTTCATGACCTGAGTAAACAAACATAATATTTACATTTGTTCACTATTTTTTAAAATATTAGAGACAGATGTTATTTGTAATCATTCAAAGTAAAAAAATTGTTTGTAAATAGTACTCAATGGATTAATCGTATACGAAAAACGATTTAGAATTTCTGTATGGTTTAAATGGGGCAAATTCATTTTCGGTCATTAGTTATAAAAATAGACAAAAAACAAGAACAAGATTTCTTAGTCATAACGTATGTACATTTTGTCTATTGATATATATATTTTGTATTTATCTCTTAATAGATCGGCTGATTAGTTAAAATGAAGACATGAATTGTGGCATGTACCCAGCCAGGTGGACACGTTCACTGTGCAATGTTCTCGCCGTCTGCCAACAAAGTTGTTTGTAACACTTGACAGCATCGATCAACCCAACCCACTCACCGATACAACAATTTGTCGAATGTCTGAATAAAACATTGCCCATAGAGATAACGTCATTATTTTATTTGATGATACTAAAATAAACTAAAGTTGGTCGACAGCAACGGAGAAAAAGATTTTCAATTGAGTTGGTTATAATAACCGGTGTTATTGAAAACAAACGTTTACAATCAACCCAGTTATAAACAGGAGAACTAAATGGTAATATTAATGCAAGGGAACCAAATAAATTTTCGTGTAATGGGCAAACGGCACAGTCGTTTAAGCTCGCAGCTATTTCACTAACAAAGCATTGCATAAGAGGATCCGGTCAAAGAGAAAGAGAATTTCGCCGTGCGCTTTGTGTGCGAAATTGAATTGAATGTCATACATAACGCATTGTGTAAGCTCAAAGGGAGTGTAATTGCTATCTGGCGGCTCCATTTAAATTGTATCCGTGGAAATCTGCGTTAAGCATGTGGATGAGAGGCGCGGTGCCCGCGTTCGCGTCGCAAATCGCAGGCCCATCCACTCGCAACGTACTCGACTTGGTCGCTTGCCAGCCGCCTTGTTTTATCGCATTCGTAAACTATTTGGCACCTAAATAATGTTTACATAAAACAGATATAGAAAAATCATAGCATCGTATATCTCAATGTGTCATCAGCAACTTTCCCCTACTTGAGCTATGACTATTACTAGGATCCAAATGTAATGTCTTTGTAGTAAAATATGTAGATTTCTTTGACATCTTTACTTAATTTCATCTACTTTATCTAATTTCTATTATAACAATTAACAGATAGAGTATTTGAGATAGTTCTTAATGTTTATTATTTGTATAACAATGATTTGATAGTCTTATTCACCTTTGTTTAATTTAATATTATATAAATCATATACGAACAAAATTTATTGAAATAACAAAGTAATATTTAAAGCAAAACTCCTCACGGAAGCCAACAAGTTCACTAATAAAATAATAACATCGTATATAACGGGCACAACAAACCAAAAGAGATAAAGAGAGAGTGTAATAAAAACAGTGCAATTTTAGGGGTATTTTGTCGAGGTTATATCCATAAACTGAGCAGAACGAGGGGTGGCCGCCCGTCGTCACCCTCGCCACCCTCAGCGGTGGTGAGTAATGAATAAACTCAAACTCGAGATTCTATTTTATTTAATTTTTCGATGAAAATAAGCGCATTGTTATTGGACAATGAAAACTGTGATTTGCTTTGTTTTTACGCTTTCATTTAGTAAGTTATGCAATAAAATGTTTACGAACGGTTAATCATTTCTGTTCACTTTAAATTATTTCTAAAGGAAGAACACAAATTTCTTGTCAACTTAATTGTAATTTCATGATTTATATTTAGTTTTAAATAAACCTATAATTTTATTAATTTTCTCTTTTTAAATCTAAAGTTGCGTTCGTTGTCAAAACTAGTTGTCTTTTTCAGTTTTTAGTTATGTTATTATTGCTAAACTTTACTTAGGAAATCGTGCTCGTGTACAAAGTGTAAATCGTTGATTTTAGGTATAAATGTTTAACATGAGATAGCTAATTTTTCAAAATTTTTATTTCTGAAGAGTAGAAAATTTTTCTAACATAAAAGTAAATCTAAAACGTTTCCGCGCAACATGAGAGCCGTAAAGCGCTGTAGAACAAAGGTATTAAAGCGAATTTTCAAGCTCGGAATACAGAGAGCGACGCAGCGGCAACGGCACCGCTAACTCATTTTGTTTGCTCTTTGTATAAAAATGTAGTTTGTTTCATAGCGTTTGCCGAGGGTCTGCTGGCCGACGAGTTCGCTCCATATTACAACAACGGAAATACGAAAATTGGCAAATGTTCTTTTCGGATAACGGGCAAACAATGCATTGGTTTTCGACAAACAAAAAATTTTAAAACATATGTTATAATATTATTGTTCAGTTTATTGCATTATTAGAAAAACGTAATATGATATGTTTTAAGTTTATTTTTCGTTATATATTCTTATAAGTATTTTTATATTTGTTACAGAGAATTATGTATTGGTAGTAATTAAGTAATATTATGCTTTAAAACTTAATTTTACAAACTTCATCGGTAAGGACCGAAACCAACGAACAAGTTTTATTTGCAATTAAAACACAACGTTGATACTTCGTTAAACACATTATGAACTTGAGTTTTACAAAATATGCGACGAGTTTGCGAACTTATGCCCGTGCACATGCCATACTACGTTGGAGAGATTCGTTACTGCTTGCTTTGAAATAAATTTACATAGTAACGTGAGCCGAAAATAAATAGGGAAAACTGAGCGTAACGACGGCATGCAATGAGCCGAAGCGTAAAGTCGCTTCGAGACGAAGTATAAAACAACAAAGTGTTGTGTGCATCCATCTCCGCATAAACAGGGGGATCGATCCCACACAATGCACCTTAAGTGCTTTCAAACAATACTTTCATAATACATGTCAACTGCTATTGTTGTGTGCTATGTTTAACTATTTAAGTCATTAAAATTTAAGTACAGGCAGTGATTTACAAAATGTAAAAACAAAGGTGAAAATAATTAATAAATGTAATTATTTGCGAATACGCAAGTATCGACGCCTTCATATAAAAACACTATAACGACGCGTCGGTATTGATAACAGAAAAAAAAACAAGTTTTTATAGTACTAATTAAAATTGATTAGATTGTGCAACATCTACAGAATATCAGAACACAAATTTTATCGGTAACGTGATGGCCAGTAAATTTTAGTTTTCCAATTTGTGGTTTAAGTTTTTACATTGTAATAGTTTTTAAAGGAATGCCATAGATTTAAACCGTATAAAGTAATTTTTTAAAGTGTATACAATCCAGAGCGTAATACTATTCTGTATGATTTTTTGTAGAAATAAATTCGTTTTAAACAGGGACCGGGCTAAATACGTTATTGAAAAAAATCCTCGTATCGCCATAATTGACACACACGGTGGTGTAAGGGAATCGACCCGATTTAGTAGCCAGAGACTGCCGAGTTAATGAGATAAACACGAGTCGAGTACAAAAACCGCTTTAATGAGCTCGCGAGAACGTACATTAGCGATATTACACGAGGGCCCGCGCCGGACCGGTTCCACTCGCTCTGATATCCATTAAACCTTATTTCAATCTCTTTATACGTTTTGAATACTAATTGAATTAGAGCAAGCGCCCCCACTTGTGATACTTTCCTTTCACGTGTTCGTAACTGTGTTAAATCCTATTAAGATTTCAGACGCATTTATTGTCCAGGAAGTGAAAAGAAAAGATATTTTATAACTTTCTGTCTCATGCTTTTATAAAACGAGCCATCAATGAACCCCATAATTTCATAATAAATACTTATTTGATTTTTATTATTTATGGATAAAAATTTCCATTACAATGTGTGCAGTTTCGACTAATTGAGTTACAATGACTATATTGTTTAAACACGCCAAGCTAAAAGGTTAAATTATAAAAACCAATAGTAAGAAAAACTTAAATGTGTTAATGCGCGCATCATAATATATTGTTACTTGTGTTAATATTTGTTTAAACATCTGGTGAGTAAGTATACTACAGGCAAATTATGTCTTTATAATAGCAATGTGAAGATGTACCGGCGCGCGCAATTTGTCACGGCAGTCAATTAAAAGCTCTCTGACACAGAGTTGTACACAACTCGACAACCACTTATTAATAGATGATCACAAAGATAAGTGATACAAACTGTACATTATTTAGAAATGGATTATATATTAAACTACAAACCTGAATATATATATCGGAATCGGATGTTCATACAGACAATGAAATGTAAATAGTTGGAAAATAATAAACGTAGAGAATATTTTGGAGTTTAATTATAAATTATATAATAATAACCACAACGCAATCATAAATTGTTCTGTAAAAGGCAACTTATAATAGTTTTAACCCCGTCAGTGCATTCAACAGCTTTAAAACGCAACGCAAGCACTCGTCTCGCGCTAAAACGAGCAATTAATCCAGCAGCCGCACGCTCCAATGATTCAGTCAGTCTCTGATGTAATATCGAGGAGCTCCGCAGTAGCAGTGAACGGACCTATATTTACACTTCTGATAATATAACACTCCGACTAAAAACTAAACACTTATTCATAGTTAGTACAATCAATAAATTAATTAGCTATAATTATATTACACCGTATTTTTTAATAGTTCATAAAATATTTCATGTAAACGCCTATTTAATAATGCAGTATAATATTTCTAAAAATAATCTATAATAATTTTACAAAAAGTTCATGTCGAGAATATTTAAAACCAAGTTTTCTAAAGCTCTGTTTATTTACCGGGTAACCCCTCTACCTGCCAAGCTCTCCCATCTCCCTCCGGATCGCCTAACTTAGATTACTTTATAATAATTCTCTGAAATTTCTCTCCAGACGGAATTCACAAATTGGCTTTTGTCACGGAGTTGCAAATTATTAATGGATTAGAACGGTTAGAGTTATGAGAGGATAGACACGGCCACTTTATCAAGACGTCGTCGCATGCTTATTTTCGCTGTTCCCCGCCGCTAACGATCAACAACAATTTACGACATAAATAACGACCGCTGAAACTTGAACAGTTACTTCTTATCTTTCAAATCGCAATTCTTCATACATTTTATGCTTGTAAAAAGCCAACTGTCATATTAAGACATCATTCCTTAAAAATTATCAAAAATCATCTGCCGTGTAGAAAATACGTTTATATATTACTTAAATTAGAGTATCTATATCGAGATACGAGAATGTTTTTTAACGATGCTATTTTAAGAAAAAAGCAAATGAGACGACATGCGGACCAATTTGTTAAAGATGGTATGATTTCCAGCATGTAGATATTTACACTACAAAAGGAGTTCGGCCGTGATAATCTCTTTTAATTGAACTAAACAAAAAGAGACATAGCATGCCGTTTGGACTTGAAATAGATGTTGTAATGGGAATCGTCCGGGCGGCCGCGCGCGCGCGCGCTTCACTTAAAATATTCTATTGAACTCGCCGTTGGCTAATTATGTCCCGTACGCAGTGGATCACACAAACGTGAGCAAATGTCTCTCTAGTAAACTTATTTAATATGTTTTGATTAAAACAGTTTGGAATGCTTAAATACCAGTTTCTATTTTGAGACTATTAAAAATAACTTACTAAATTGTACCTTCCTAAAAACCTAACCTAAGGAATTGTAACCATATCGGTATCAACTGATTTTTAAATGATTTTGTTTCGTTTTTGTTATAAAACTATTTATAAGAACAATACTGCTACGTACTGATTTTTTTATAATCAGTAATCAATAAGTCGTTTTATCTTACGCCTTGGGGTGAGAATGGTGACGGCGCTGTTTAACAGGTGTTATATTAATTCCAACTTCTGAGGAACACCCTATTTAGCCCCATTATATTTGAAGAAACATGTATAAATAAAGTAGAACTGAAATGACTTACCAACTTTACATAGGGTTAAACATTAAATAGAGTCGAGGACGCATGAATCGTATGAATGTAAATAATACAGGTATCGTTCGTCACACCGCCCCAAGCCGCACCGCAACACAGTGGCTTTACTAAGCTCTCAGATTGCTTCAGTGGTTAAAGGCGCTTCGCACTCAAAGCACGTTGACGCGCGTTTATCAGAGCGAAAGCTCACACCGCAGCCAGGCAGGCAGGCGCAGTGACAAACGGAATCGCAGAGTGCATCCCGAGTGAACCGCTGATCCGTCGAGAGATATCTCGACCCCGGCGTCGAGTGCCGCCACCACTCACCCGCCTACGGATAATTACGGCTCTTTGACGAGCCATCTTTGTTCTCCATATACTTTCGAAGTGGCAACAATGCTTTTTTTTCACCACGAACATTTTCGTTTTATACACAAATTGAGTATTTAAAATTTTATTATATTTAAGTGATAATGTTAATTTCCTGTTATTACAAGGACGCAAACTAATGTTAGAGCAGTTTAATTTTGCAAGATTATTTTCTATTTCACGTAAACAAAGGAGTAATTAAACGATAGCAGCAAAATAAAATACTGAATGTTAATTGATAAAATATTTTTTTAATAAATAATATTTAAAAGAGAACTAAAAAATGCAAAGGATCCGAGAAACAATTTTAACTTTGCTTCGCTGCAAGTTGGTTTCAAGTCGAGCGTGTTTGTACGAGAGAATAATACGAATCTCCAAAGTTTGCAAGCAGGAAAGCTTGTGGGCGATAAACGGGTGGTGAAGTGCAGGGTGGAGGCGGCTTGTTATTACACCCTCTCACCTACGCAAGGGGTTTCTACTCAGAGCCGTACTACACTACTGTCGCACAAGATTAAGACGCTCCTCGCTTTAGTGTTAGCGCCCGGGCTTCCGTTCCACTCGTTCCCAATGACTTTGAGTGTTGTGCTCTCTTCTTTCTACTCACTGTTTTTAACATAAAGCGATCACTTACAGGCTTCCTTTAAACAGAAATACTTGGTATAATGTTTTAGCAATTTATGTGTAATAATCGTAAACAATGGATCAGTTTCAAATACTTTAAGTTTTGAGGTGTGAAGTGTAAACTATGTTTTGAGTTTAAATTAAATAGATGGTTAAAGGAAAGTGGGGGATTAAATGAAAGACGAAATAGGTTTAACCTAACGGTAGAAGGTACAATCATTGGACTAGGAGCAAAGAACAAAGAAAATGGTAGAGGGCGAACGTACGAGGGTACTTTATAGGCGCGTAAATATGTTTTATATCCATCCACTGTCTGTTATACACTGGCGCGGCGCCCCATCCCTCCTGCAGCGGGCCCACCCCGCCTCGCCCGAGGGTTGCCTCGCTCTCGGAAATGCCGAGCTTTAATAAAACATATATTTTTCCGAGCGAGGAAAATACTGGGGAAACTCGCAATTTGTTCTTTCACTTTATGCTCGTTTACAAGACAAAAGTGGAACATTCCAGAAACATTATGTTAATCACGTAGTTATGTACGCAGTTTATTGTAATTTATAAAGTACATATTATGAGTATTTTATATGGATTTACGATTTCTAAATAAAGTATTCAAGAGGTGACTGTGGCTGTAGTGTGCCGTAAATGTTAACTAAGCAAAATCCGTGTGTAACGTTAAAGTGATACTTAATGTTGGTTGACACGATGAACCTTTATTCCGTGCATCATATTTCACAGTTTCGCTGTTTTGTGGACGGTTTATAAAGAAAGAGACGCAGAAAGAACCCTCAAACTTGCAATCCAATCACTACACATAACTTATAATTGTAGTTTTAATATTAAGTTACACCATGCATAGGCATAATTTGAGTTATTAAAAATATAGCCATTTGTATAGTAAACATATAAATACTAATGAAATACGATTGAATGCTAAATCGAGGTTTTAGAAAATCGTTGATTAGACCAGTAGCGTTGAAAATCGATAGGGAACGGCCAATACCAATTTTAAGTTAACATACTTTAGATGCAAAGCACAAAAATGAAATTCAATACAATTCATCAAGTTGATAGAACAGAAATACCAATTAGGATAATGTTAGAAATAAATTTATATTCCGATTCAGTTGGAGAGATTAAATTATTTTCTCGGTGGTTTGAGCGGTACAAAGAGTCGTAACCGTCTGTTGAATAAGAGGGAACGAAGGAGCGTTACGTGTTTGAGAGAAACCGCATTCTCGCCGCCAGACTCCGCGCCATAAAATATTACACTAAATGAAAGAAGCTCTTTCAATTAACTGAGGCAGGTTTGCGTAAGGTAAATTCTGCTAAGAGGCGCCCGCCACTTCTATATGGAAATATTTCTTTTTGTGATATTGTTCTCTACTCGGTTATAAAGTTTTAAAATCATCTCTGAATTGATATTTACCCACATTTAACCTTTTATATTGTTATCGATTTAAACAGTATTAATACAAAAAATACTAAAAGAAGAAAGAGAAGTTTCATGAAAGTCAATTTATATTCACGTTTTTATTAATGCCTTCCCATATGTCCTCCAACGTTTTCGGGTATATCTCATACTGCGCAACATTGCCTAAGCTCTAATCGAGTAGAAGTGATATAAAAAATGATGAATGACGATGATCTTTATGCTCACTTATCGGAAACCATTCATTATTAAACTATCGTATTAACCATATCTTAAACAAGTTTATATTTTTTATTAGTATAGAGAAAATAAATGGAAGAGATAGTTACCTAAAGCGGTTACTATAAAGTAAGAATAGTATCTTTGTAATTACATAAAACTTATTAATAACTCAATTTGTTTAATTGTAAAAAAAAGTTTACTACAAATTTGTTTTTATATTTTTTAAACATTACTAAGGCTATATATATATTCACGATACTTAGTTCAAGATTTATTTAGCTTTTCTGTACATAAAAGTCAATTTTCCATTTTTATTGATTATATACAGTAAAGAATATTTTCATGTTGTTATAGTGAAGTCATAGTGCAGTATAGTATACAGTATAGTCAAAGTTATTGAAAAATGTGAAAAAAAAAAATCGTATCTTGGTAATTTTTCTAAATATCATAAACATGCATATTAACGAGTTCGAAACAATTTTTAGATTAAAAGGCAGTCTTAAAAAATGAAACAGGAGTAAAACAGAACATTCGTTATATACGTTATAGGGGTCCCGGTGGGTTGTGGTTAGAGTAGGGTGGTCAAGCACGACTCCCGTTATTGTTAAGCTAATAACGGAGTTAGCCAGGTTTTGCTGAGATTGGAGCACCCTTCTGTTCATATTGCCATGATGGCTAACAGTTGTATGCTTTAAAGAAACTAGAAATCTGTGTTGTGTAGCACACGAATTGTAATATACCATTTTTTTTAAAAAAATATGGAAAAAACGCAGAGGAATTTGCATTTGTTTAACAAATGTCAGAGATATTTCAATTACGAGTTATAATAATATAAATAGCTTCAGGTAACATTGTACAGTCATTATAGTCTGTTGACTGGACTTTAGAATATACGAAATCTTAATAAGGTAAATCCACTTTTGTTGCTTTAGGATGAAAAACATAAAATATATAAGTACATAAAGAATATGCTATCACCGTTTAACGATGTCTAAAAACTACTCTGCAGATGGGTTTTCATAATAATTAAAATTCATTAGTGCAGTGTTTAACGACAGGTTGAAATTTTTAAAACGGAAATGTTTTAAATTATTAGTATATTGGTCGATTCCAATTTAGATTATATCTGTCCTTGTCTCTTCCACGTAAAGCGAATAGTTACACGGATGGCACCACCGGCAGTCTCTAGGGATAATTTAATTAAGCAACATGGCGCGACTAAAACTGATTTCCTCCTCAAACATCCATTAAGCGGTGTTACTGTGCCACTTAATTTATATTGTTTTTAACAAGTGTTCGTAATAATAATTATAAAATTAAACGCATCTATTTAACTACAAAAATGTCTCAGAGCTTTCGTATTTTAGTCAGATTTTTATTATTTTATTAAGCGACGAGAAGTGCAAAGATATGATGTTTACAATGTACCACAATGTTCTCGTTGCCTAGTGATATAAGACGTTTTAAGTTTTGCAAATTTACGCCATTTCTACTTTATATTATCATATTCGAGTCTTTTTAAAATTTATGGCGGTTTTTTGTGCGACGTTATGGTGATCTTTTAGACGTATGTCTCGCTCTAGGATCTCTATATCGATAGAACATGTGCGACGTTATGTAGTTAATTTTACCAATTTACGTAGTACTCAACTTTCTGCTTATTCCCAAACTTCAAACAGTAAGCGTATCAATAGTTGCATGTTTTAGGCAGGATTCTAGCATGTTTAGTATGTAGCATAGGACTTAATATAAAGTTTAATTACGGACACTCGACGACTGCGCCAATCTTGCAATTAGGAAGCTGTGCGGCGGCGCGTAATCAGCGCCCTTTGCATCGTCGACACGCGCCGGAGAGCGCTCCACGTTTACAACTCGAGCTTTTCACTCGCATTTCACAACCTGTTGACGAGTTAGTTAAGCCCCTACAACGTGTACGGTCCGCACAAAGAGAAACTTGCTAACCCCTTCAGGAGCAATCCGGTGAGACTGACCCGCTTACTAAAAATAAACGCACGACATGTTCCACTCTTTTGCTATTCGTTTATTGCTAGCGTTTTAGAGGCAGCTTAATAAAAAATGCTTTAAAATTTACTATTAAATAATGATAAGTAACATTATCATGTTATTTTAAACAACTGTTCATAATATTTATTTCTTAATTTGTTTTTTCGCCTCATTAGGTTTTATGCTGTTTTACTTATCTGTTAATTTTAAATATTCGTTATTTTTTAG
>DWLS01003351.1:0-15912 GCA_018246255.1 Pachliopta kotzebuea | reverse complement strand
AATATATATATATATATATAGATATAATAACAACGTTAAGAAATTAATAATTTTTTATGTTTTTTTAGTTGCGGATGCAACGTGCAACTTTTAAAAATCAAAACACTAACTTCAATCAAAAAGTTTACAAGGAAAAAAAGAAGATAGAGAAGAACATTCACGTGATGGTAAATTCATCATCTGTTAATAACACTGTGATGTTAGTAAAGACATATTTTCTTTAATCTCATTCTCCTTTTATTGGTTTCGGCCAAAGCTTCTTTTTCTATTTATCTCTAATATCTATTAATGTATGTTATATTCAATATATCTTTATGTCTATGTCCTACTAATTTCACTACCTACTAGATCTTTTGGAATTGGAATACGATTATGTTACTACTAATACAATCCATTTCCATTTCCACCCTCACTTTCTGATGTATTGTTGGTATATTAAATGGTTCATTGAGTAGTGGGTTTGAGGGCCTGGAAGCTGCGTTCCTTAAGGTCTTAGGCACATGGTGACACGTTGGATTAATTCTAGTCAAATTACCGGAGGTTAAGAAACGTAGGGAACAGTCAGTATTGGATGGGTGATTGCTTGGGAACAGTATGATGTTTGACTTTTGGGGTGAGTTCCATAGGAGATCCCTCGACCAAAATATACTGAAGATGACCACCGAGGGGTTAATTTAATCCCACATAACTCTTCCTAATAGAATCAGGGTATCTTTTGAAGATTCCACCTGTGTCAAAATTAGGTTAAATCACATATGACAAAGGTTCAAGTGAAGAGTTTAGTTATATCTTAATAGTAATTACAGCTTCTACCCATGGACATATTATGCGTAGGGATGAATGTCATATAACAAGAAGAATGTTAGATATGATTGTGGAGGGATATGTGGGTCGAGGTAGACCTAAGAAAAGACATGAGGAAGAAAGGAGTAACCGATGAGATGACGGCTGATAGGTGAGACTGGAAGAGAAGAACATGTTGTGCCGACCCTACATAAAGTGGGACTAGGGCAGGAAAAAGAAGAATTACAGCTTCTACCCTAGTCCTGAAGTTGTAATAGAATAGTGGTTTGAATTCTAGTCTTTAAAGGGATCAGGTTCGAATCTGGCCTGCACCAATAACACCAACTAATACCACGTGCTCTGATGGTGAAGAAGAACACGGTAAGGAAAGCTACTATGTGATGACCATCCGCGGTCGGACTAGTATGTGGGGTTGAGAAGGCAATGGCAACACCACTACATTATAATTGACAAGGAAGTCGTGTTTTACTAAATGATGACCACGACCCTCAGTCATGAGGAAATACTACTTAGAAGAAGAACCCTAGTGGATCGGCCTCCATTGAATCTGTAACCCTATATCTGTGAAGTGGAAGCGGCCCGGGCCTAAATGACGTCTTCGACATTATTTAACCTTATATTAATGAAGTGTGTGCTGTCCTCTTTTTGTGGGCACGGGCTCGCTAGTGATGGTGGGCTGCGTGTCGATTGGGCACCAGTAAGAAAAAAATTACTAGTAAAACAATGTTTATAATATAATTGTTTTATACTACTGATTATTGATTGATAAACTTTTAATGGTTGATCATCATGAACCATAAATGTTCACAACTGGACATAAGTTTTTTCTTCTCCTTATTCATCAGCTGATAGAAGTTTTTAACTGAACATTGTCTTTCCTTAATAGCGGGGGGATTTGGGCCGTTTCTCACAACGCTGGCCCAATGCAAGCCTATGAGTAGCTAGAGCCTAGTTTGTTAAGGCTATCTTAGATCCCGTGAGTTGTAATATCTTTACATATATGTACAAAGATACATTTTTATATTTACATACTTACATATATATTTACATATTTACACACGGTTTTTTTTACATCAAAGATAACTTAGATTCCCATTATTATTTATGTGTATTTAACAACATTAATTGTTGTTAAATAATAGTAACTGTACTGTTAGTAGGTCTCTGTTATCGGAAAACGGAAAAATAAACTAGATCATTTGTACGAGTCTATTGACGTGGCTAGTATGTCTCTAACTTCACGTGATGTTAAGTGACAATATAGTTATCAAGGGGAAGCTTGCTGGTATCACCGCAGCTCCTATTTCTACCACCAAATAGTAATGTGCAAACATAACTGTGTTATAGTTTAAATGGTGCTGTATGCTAGTGAAATTACTGGAGTAACGAGATTTAATACCTTATGTCTTTAAGGCTACGAGCACAATGTGG
This sequence comes from Pachliopta kotzebuea, assembly GCA_018246255.1. Lineage (NCBI taxonomy): Eukaryota > Metazoa > Arthropoda > Insecta > Lepidoptera > Papilionidae > Pachliopta > Pachliopta kotzebuea. Next base: position 13,677 of record DWLS01003351.1, on the reverse strand, counting down.
TATAGTTATGGGAAACCTATCACTTACGATCAGGTGAACATCTTATCGTCTTATCAACATATCAAAAAAAAAACAATAGTTGAACTATACCAATTGTCTATAGATTTGATCTATGTGCGTTTGTTCTCTTTAAGACTTGTTTGATCATACAATATATATGAGAGAGAAATACTTAAAAAGTTGATATTAAGTTTAAGTGAACATGTTTTATATATTACTAGGGAGGTACCCATTTTATTTTAACTACTGGTTGTCGGTTAAACAGCGATGTAAAGAGTACCACACGATTCACGAGACCCAAGCCAAGCTCACCTGCTTGTAGTGAAGCCTGCTAATCAACATACTAGGTCCTGGCTCCGTATCAACCTGCATTGGGCCAGCGTAGTGGGAAATAGCCCAAATCCCCCCACTATTGGGGCAGGCCTAAATCCAGTATTGGACGTCTATAACATTATGAAATATCACTTTTTTTCATATTCGTTCCTCTGCAAAGTTGGACAAGGAATTTTATTCTTTAGTTTTGTATTTACTTTTCCTTTTTTTCCTTACTTTACTATCTATATTTATATCCTCTATCATTTATTTATAATATCTTATTAATACTTTACTCATCTTACACATCTACCATATTTCCATCGCTATTTTCTTTACATATTTTGGTTTGCTTAATATCACATTACAATAATTTCTTCATGCTATTTATTTATTTATTTTTACACCTCGTTTTAAGGCGGATTTAATACCATTATCTTAGTATTCCTTAGATGGTGCAGAGATATGATGAAGTAGGTAGGTGCATTGAAGAATTGAAGTAAAAGGTGCGTGATAATACATATCAAAATATTATTAAATTACATTACAATACATACATAAAACAAATACAATACACATAATACATGCGTGTACATATAAATAATATATCCTTATACATTGTTATACTAAATACTAAAATATATACATAAGTATATCGATACGTAAAAATTTATTTGTTTATGCGGACCTGATCAGTACTTCATTTAGAAGTTCCCGTAATTTAAGTTTACAAACTATTTCTTTAGATTGCTTACTATTTTCTTTCTTATTTACATTCTCCTTGCTTTATCGTATAAATACATGTACATATAATACGATGCGGGCGTCGACGTGGGCGTCTTCAAAAAAAGAGTGAATAGGCATTTGCTAAGTTAATGCGCTTTACCACCATAGACCACATCATCACTTAACACCAGGTGGGATCGTGGTCAAGCATTAACCTGTACCTACGTAAAAAAAAAAACTTTAAATTAAGGTATACAAAAGGCGTGCCTAATGCCAGCATTCTCCACCAGCTAATCTTTGGAGAGGTGAGATGTTGAGGAAAGTAGGAAGACTCAGTGTGAATAATTTTTCCTCTAGTGTATTTGGTATTTTTATATATAAGATCACTTAATATCAAGTAAATGACGGTTGTAAGTTAATCGAATACAAATATAGTAAAATTGTATGTATGTAAGGGATAGATAATTCCATCGACAGTGCCCTCTGCCGTCACTAAGCGGCGCGCGGTACGCATGAGCGCGCTAAGCGGACCCGACGCGGGCCCTGCCTCGAAAACTATAAGAATTTCGCAGAACCCCACCATCCTGTAAGTGGTGCTTTGTTCTGTTTTTACCAGCTCATTTGCACTATCTTTGTTTAATTATCGTCCCGAGACGGGTGCACGTACAGGCCACTAATTGTTTGTTCTATCGCATTGTGGCTTACAATTATATTAACTCGGATCTCATACCAATCTTTATTTAAACTAATTATACTTTAAACATCTTGATTGTATTCGTTCGTATATATATCAGACTTTGAATATACATAAATAGAATTGTATGTATATGTATGTATGAGTAAATGAAAGCACAACATTTTTTTAAGCTTTAAACCTAACACAGCATCTCCCATCTCCTAGGTTTTCTGGTAGAGAATGAAATTAAGTCCGTCTATTGAACACTAATTTTAGGCGTTTCAAAGAAGTTTTTAAATAAATTAAATAAAATTATTAATTATCTATAAAAAAAAGAATATTTAATTTTTTTTAAGCGACTAATCTACCAGACAATCAAGGTATTTACTTGATGGTAAGTGACACGTCTAATCATAAGAACGCGGCACTGGTTAAGATGGTATACACAGCACCACATTGCACTCGTCGCTTTAGGACAAGGTGTTAAGTCACATTACTTCAGTAATTTCACTAGCATACAGCACCCTTCAAACTACAACACAGTAATGTTTGCTTACTATTTGGCAAACATAGGTGGTACCTTCCTACATGGTCTCATATCTCTGTTCTCCTTTAACTCATACCAGTTAATTCTGAACTTCAGCCTCTGGAACACAGTCTGTGTCATTGGCTAGACCAGACCTACATACAATATTGGTCCCATCTGGTTACCTAGACGGTAACGGAGACCTACTACCAGTAACAATCACTTTCGTGAAGCACTAACTCCGGAAGGTTATCCTTGCTTCGATTTGGAGACCATATGTTGGATAGAGTATGGTATATAGTAAGGTTTAAGTTACCAACCATCACAACAGAGAGACGGAATTTCTAGGTGATATATCACCATCCGACCTGATCGCTTAACTATGATAAATTGAAGTCAATAGGACAATTTTATCATCATCACGATGAAGTCTAATACTGGACATAGGCTTTTTTCAATAGTGGAGGGATCAAAAAGAAAAGAAAGAAATAAATATTTTTTTTTCTTACAAAAAAAATTACACATTTCATGAATGCTGTATCGTGCTCCTCATCAACGCTCCTTGGGTCCAAATCCCCCTACTATTGAAGAAAGCCTATGTCCAGTATAAGACTTCATTAACTGATGATGATGATAAAATTGTGTTTTTGTACATTACTTGGTTTTTGGATTTTCTTTCAATTGTTAGTAACACTATTATTAAGTTTAAATTACTAACCTATTATGGACAAAAAGGCTTGATAGACTAATAATTTGAACGCCGGCCTTTCACGAAGGTACCGGGTTCGATTCTGCCTGCACCAACGAATTTTTCAATTTATATGCAGTTAGTATAACAACTAATATCACTTGCTTTGACGGTGAAGGAGAACATCGTGATGAAACTTATATATCTATGTGACCATCCGCGGTCGGATTAGTATGTGGAGTGGAGAAGGCAATGGCAACACCACTCCATTATGACTGATAGTAAAGTCGTCGTGTTTCATTAAATGATGACCACGACCCTCAGTCATGAGGAAGTACGACTTAGAAGAATGGACAAAAGAATTGTCCGACATATAATTATTTTATTTATTTATTATTTATTACCTGTATGTATTCAGTACTATGGTCTTATATTGCGTTTCGTATGTCTACTACCTGAGATCTAGATATCAGCCACCGCAGCGCCTGTTCAGCTCCGAATAGCGCTCCTTGGTGTCTAATGTCATAAGACGAATAATGTAATACGATGTTACTAACGTTTAAGTGCCAACTTGATATGGCCACACACTATCAAGTCAACCTTTAACTGATTCATCACCTAGTTAATACATAACTTATGTTTCTGATTATTTTGATATGTTATGATTTTCTAGAAATTAATTAAACTTTAATACATTTTTAAACTATAGCAACAATTTTTGCAAAAACTAAATGATAACGTAGATTTTTAATTTAACATATAGCAATAATTTATATGCACCCTATCGGTTCAGCGTGTTGTTAAAGGGCCCAAATCTCTAACTGACTTGTGGCGTAGGTCCCACCGCAGCTCCTATTTCTCAGACCATATAGTAATGAGCAAACATTACTGTATTCCGGTTTAAAAAGTGCTGTGCTAATGAAATTACTGGGGTAACGAGACTTAAGATATGTCTCAAGACGACCGCTGTGTAGTGCTGTGTATATCATCTTAACTAGCGCTATGTTATGACCAAACGTATTTAGTACTAGGTATGCTTGCTTATCTCGCATCGTAGAATAAAAAAAATATCCACTAATAGAAATATGTCCAGCAGTGGGCGTATATCAGCTGCTGATTACAGATGTTGTCGTTTAACATCATTATTAGATACAATAAACGTGTAGCAATTGATGTTGTAGATATTAAATGTTATGTATCAATCGAGTTATAACAGTCTGTAACAGCGTCTGTATTCTTCTAACCTTTGAACTTTACTCTTATTTCTATTGCAGTATTTACATTCAAATTCTACCAGCTTCCAGCTTTTATCCAATTTTTTTATATAGACATTCATTAATGATAATTATACATTAATTGTATGTATGTGTATACATACAATACAACTCACACATAAATATAACTCACACTTGTACCACATCATCTCTCACTTCCTAAGTTGACTGATAGATAATGCCTGTAGGCATTAATCCGCCTATTGAAACCTAAGTTTAGGTATATCAATGAAGTTTAAATAAATTAATGAATAAATAATTAGTTTCTAATACTCTTCCGTTAACCTATTTAATTACACTACTGTCTCAGTTCTTTGGAGATCATTTCCATACCAGATATTCTTTTCCGAATAAACCTACAAAGAACTATTGCTTGCTATAACTACATAATGACTTCTCAGTCTTTGGTCGGGATTACGAAAATGTTTTCGCACATTACTGTAGTTCCGACGGCGTTTTTATATTTTGGTACCCATATCATGATAAAGCAGCGTTAGCAGACCTTAACTAAGTGGATAGACGAAATAAGTAAAGCTGGGAGTTCCTTTGTCCAACTGTGGACATCTATAGATTGAAATGATGATGAATCTTGTTACGATAAAGTTAGTAGTCTGTTTATTCTTGTCATGGATTTGATGAGATACAGACACTACGCGAGTCATAGCTTTCTTATCATTACTAAACAGTACTATCATCATCATCAGCCGATAGACGTCCATAGTTGGAAATAGACCTTCTCCAATAATAAAGGTATTAGGAGTATCTTCCACTACGCCAATGTTTAAAACCAAAATGATAGTCTCACATGTTTAGTACTTTTCCGTCGTTGTAGTTAATTTTAACTATCACATGAAAATAGCAATTGATATATAAAAAGATATATATATTTATAATGAGCTACAGTTAAAACTCATATTAATTTAACCGTTGCACTGTCAACACATGTTCACCGCCAATCATCAGTCGCTAGGGGCGTTGTTTGTGCGGTGATGTGACGTGTTGTAGATAACTTGGCGATTGAGTTCAGTGATTACATATACATAACTACCTTTTACTACCTCCCACTTCCAGTGGGTAACTTGCTTTGTAGTCCCCGGTTCGATTCCGGGGACTAATGTACAAACAATAATGTTAAAATAAAATGGGAACAGTAACCAGATTTTCATCTTCATCAATGATTAATGGCATTTCTCAAAAGGATTTTATGTCAATTGGAAAATTCTTTCCTTGTTTAATGCGATGTTAAGTTAAGGTTTGTATCTTAAATGGACAGTCCAGTATAATATCAAGTACAAGGACAGTCCTTCTTTCCTAAGGTAATAATTGTCACTTTGCACCTTGTGACTTTGAGGTTAAAATTGAGCTAATTGTAAAATCTTACTAGTCGTACTAATAGCTTCCCGTTCTTGGCGTGCGTCCGTGCAGAAGGGATGTCGCTATGTTAACTTAATAACTGAGAAATGCTATATATATATATAGCTATGGTAACAACGTTATGAATGTAGTAGTTTTATATTATTTTTTTAGTTGCGAATGCAATGGGCAACTACTAGTAGTTAATAAATCAATACACTAACTTCAACCAAAACGGTTATATGAAAAAAAAAAGAGGGAAGAGAAGACCATTCACATGATGGTAATCTCATCATCTGTTAATAATGTGATGCTAGTAAGAACTTCTTTTTTTTATATATATGTTTTAGTTGCGAATGCATCTACCAACTATTAGTAAATAATATGCTAATGATGGTGAGACGGTAAATATAACTTTAGTTAATTTACTTGAAATAGATTTTTAGATTCCGTTTTATATTTTTGAAAGCGGTGATGGTAGCTTAGTATGATGTTATTTATAACTCAGAGATAAGTTCGATTCCCTCTAAATTTAAGCCTCCGGTGAAATAAAGCCTTTGAAGACAGACATGCAACATCCTCAAGCTTTTAGTGACATGTATCTCTTGGCTACTGTAGTAGATTATTCTCTTATTTTCTTAGGAAAAAAGAATTCAGTCCTAGCAGTCGATACTATACTGAACTGCTTCTTTAAGTAACGAAAGTTTAAGTTAACAACGCATTAATATAGCGATGGATGAAGAATTTTAAGAATTAACTAAAATAGACATAAGAGAATTTTCACACTTAACATCCCTTTCAGAGATGCCATTTATCATTGATGAAGAAGAAGAAAGTCTGAAAGAGTCTACTGTTCCCATTTCCATTTAACTAAGTCATATGAACCTTAATTCCGAAGTTAGAGGGATAAAGATTTACTTAATATAATTAATAAACGATGGTTCCGTGATCTCTTCAAACGCTGATGATGACCACGAATATAGTTGGTAAATATATTCATATAACCCTGACATCCGGAAGGCAAAGTATCCTTTCAAAGGTTTTACTTAAAACCACAAAAATCTTAAGGTATTTTACTGAAAACCACAAAAATCTTAAGGTTTTATAGGTAATATTGTAACATATCCAGTTTAAGTATTTATTTAATAACTTAACATATAATTTAGTAGTAACTTAATACAATTTATTTATATTTATATATTTTCGTTTTTCGATGTTTATCAAAAATTTTCATTGTATATTTATTTATTTATTAATAAATATTTTTATGTAATATGTTATATAGTAATATTTCCGTACTCTTCTCTATATCTCTAATCATATTTCCTTTTATCGTATTATATACAGCTTCCTGCTTTATACTTTACATTAATTTATTTTCTTCACAGGTCTGCTGAAGGAAAACTCTTTTAGGATTAAGCTCACTTTTATACTGTACTGTTTCTGTTTTAATATTTGTACAATAAATAAAATATTACAGGGATTTAAGTTATTAGTTTTATATCTCAGTATATTATACATAATGTAGAAATGTATTGCATTGCGATTTCTTTTTCATTATTGAGTTTTTTTTTAATCATCTACGTTGTATTTCCTCGTGATTGAGGGTCGGGTTCATCATGTAGTGAAACACGACAACTTTACTATCAGTTATAATGTAATGGTGTTGCCATTGCCTTCTCCATTTCACATACTAGTCCGACCGCGGATGGTCATCACATAGATATGTAGGTTTCCTCACCATGTTTTCCTTCACCGTTAAAGCACGTGATATTAGTTGGTGTTATACTAACTACATCTAAATTAAAAAAATCATTGGTTCGGGTTTCGAAACCGGTACCTCCTGAGTGGATTGCTGGCGTTCAAACCACTAGGCCCATCACGACACACTTTTAAAATAAACACTTATATTAATATTGTTTACAAACTTTATTACATAGTATCCTAAAATTAGATACATAGCAGTAAGATAATACGATTTCTAACCCTATTTATTATTTCGAGAGTTGAAAACCTGGTTACCTGTAATACGGTTCTGTTACCAATCACAGGCACTAGTGATTCATAATCATTGTATAATATATATAGATAGCTATAAACTCTGTTTTTTGTAAATTTCTTTAGTTTGTAGTTACAAATAAGTCTATTCTTATTTATTTATATTAAGTTTACTTAATTTCTTTTAATATACAATGGGCATTATACTTATAACTAGTAAATTAATTGTTGGAGGATTTATAATATAATGATGATTACAAGAGGTATTAAAATAAATACGAATAAATACCTTTTTTTATTTAGTTCTTCACCTGATAGTAAGTGATGAAGTGAAACAGCGTAATTGTCATCGCTTTGTTAAGTTGTTAGAGTCGTTACCTTTGTAATTTGACTAGCTTTACGCATCAAATCGGAACACAGTAATATTTGCATATTACTATTTGGCGGTAGAGATAGTATTTGCGGTAACTACCTAGACGGTCTCCGGCAACAGACCTACAACAAGTCAGTTAGACATTTGAGCCATTTATCACCAGGCTGGCCCAATGTCTATTTGTATGGTGCAGAGTACCAGCAAATTATTTCTATATGCTACATTAAAAAGACACGGGATCACATAGTTTTTGCGAAAATAACTACTACATATTATTACCACTAGTAAACCACTAATTAATCCTTACTAATGTTTCTTTGGAATCGAAGTTGGGATCTCTGTCTTATAAGGTTAAGGAAGTTCATAGTCATTATAGTAATGTATTAATTATAGTTCATTATTAAGGTAATGTTGATATTTTTTTATTTGAAGAGACGTTCAAAGCGATCACCTGTTAGTAAGTGATACGTTTTTCTATAACACGGCGCTGGTTAAGATTGTATACTACATTGAGTTCGTCACATTGAGAGATGATCTGTTGAACTTCACTAGCATTCTCAAACCGGAATACAGTAATGTTATTGCGGTGCTTAAATTACTTTATTTACTATTATAAATATTTAAGTGATATAGTATAGTATGTAAATAAGTTGAAAATTTTAAACTGCGACGGTCATCTTACTGTACAACACGCTCTTTATAATGTTATCGGAAAATATAACGGCGGTGTTTATCAATTACCAATTCGTATGTTTTAGTTATTTCCAACGGTCTACGGTAGGCGTTTCCAAAATAAAACCACTAATTTTACAAACAACTGTTTTAAAAAATACATTTCACTGATAATTGTGTGTAAAGTTTTTATATACCATTAAACGAGTCTTATAGATCTTTAACAAAATAATTATAGTCATATTAAACTGTATTAATTAGAAAATACCAGCACCTGAATTCCCATCTGATAAGGATATAAAGAAGCCAATGGATATGCGGGATCATCTTAATCAGTAGATCATGCTTTGATTGCCAACCAACGTGCAGATTTTGGCATTACTATATACATGACTTCAGTATTAATAACAATTTAAGCGTATTTACTAATCTTTAAATTTTGATTGTTATACTTAAAAATAAGTTTATTTAATTATTAGTTTATTTGCCTTTGTATATAATTCAAAAAGTTTGAATTTAATAATCAATTGACAACCAAATCAAGTTCAAGTAATCAGATTGTGGGATTAAGTGTAGTATTGAGACGTGATAATTATGTCTAATTAGAAAATAGTCTATTGGTAAATGATTTACCTCCTGCCTGAAAGTCTGCATTCCAGCTACATGTCATGGCCTACCAGCAAAACATGATCCAGCACATGCGACTCAAGTATTCTACAAAAACGATCGACATGCCATAGTTTTTTTTATTTAATTGCCACACCACCACAAAAGTTTTAAAAAACTGTTAAATTTCATTCTCAATGGACACCACACTTACCTATAGTATATTTACTAAGTCAGCTACAATTTCACGTATTATCTATTTATTTATTTTATTTAAAATCAATTTCGCGGCACAACACCTTTGACACAAAGTTCACTGTCCACTTTTTCGATTCGGTTAATAATTTAATTTAAAGTTTGTTTGATGTAATTAAATGTGCCGATGTGTTTGTGACGTTTTGTTATGAAATCAGGTTTTCAATCGGCCATCGGTTAAGACGCGGAGGAAATTACAAAAAAAAAATCGTATCAGTAAACAATTGGGGAGCTAACAAAAGCAGCGCTTCGCAGCTATCCGAAGCTGTACTGAAATTCTAAACCCCGACTTCGGTGTCCATGTCGAGCACCCCCCATTACTAAATTTCCAGACGGTTCGTAAACGTCACAATCCAAAAGTAAAATCATTCTTAAATGACTCTTATTCTTTTTGTATAAGGTTGAAATTCGTGTGTCTTGTATAACATGTTTGTGCTGTTGCGTGCGGGTGTGGCCCGCTACAAGGCTATGAGAACGTATAATTTAAAGACGGAGCTAAGGCCGCGAGCGAGTGACTATAGCTATCTCTTTCGCACTTACGTAAAAGGCTGTACACCTCCTCGCGAAACGACGTTGTGTTGCACATTTTTTCGCTATTCTATATTAAATTACGTATTATTTTGTGAATTAGATTGTGTCGCGGTGTCATATTATTGCTACGTACCTGATAATGTACTTTTTTTCAGGAGATAATGGGAAGCAGGTTGTATAATTTTATCTATAATGTAAATACACGAACCGCCCAATTAACAATCCCACTGCTGGATATAAATAATTCAATAAGAAAACATGATGACGCCAATTAAAAGAAGTTAGGTAGCTTAAACATTTTATATTGCAAATATATAACAATTTGAAAAAAATCGTAAATTTTTTTTTCAAATCTTTTTATTCTAGTAATCTTACTACCTATAGCTCCCTTCATACTAGAACACAGTAATATATAAGCATCACTTTTTATCGGAACAAATAGGCATTGCGACGATATGTACTTCGACGGTGAATAGACTTACAAGCAGTAAAATTCCATTTACTATAGATTAGTAATAAAAAATAATAATAATCATTATAAATTAATATTTTTATTTATTTTCTTCTTTCTTTAGATACAGAAAAATATTCAACTTTGAAATGATCACACATTTGTCGAACTCTAAACAAAATAATAATACATTATGCATTTAGACGTATCTATTAATATTTATATAATCTGGATCCTTCGACTTTATTCACCTAATTATAGGTGATACGTCTATAATCATAAGGTGCAGAGCTAGTTAAAGTATTTCTCATATGTCCTAGTTTTCACTTACTAAGCTTTTTCTACTATAAATGACTAATGTATAAACATGACTGCATCGAAAGACAATGTAGTTGGTGCAATAAATAGGTAACTAACTCTTAACACACAATTCCAAGTGAAATGTGGCGCTGTGTATACTATTTTAAATATATATAACAATATGAGCAAATGTATCACTTACCATCGGGTGATAAACTTACACGATGCGAGGCAAAGAATATTATAATTGGAATTATGTTATTTCTATAATAAAAACTGTAGTTGTTATAGAATGTTCTAGAAACTATTTCTGATAGATAATCATCAGCAGCAGATAAATTGCCACTGGTAGATAGGCCTCTCCCTAAGATCTCCTCTCCGATCGGTCCAGCGCAGTCTGCATCCAGTTAATTCCTCCTTCTTTATAGTCTAGCGGATTTTTTATAGATAATTTATGTAATATTTCATCATCATCGTAACACATGTTTATGTAAAATTTACTTTTAAAATGTCCAAACTAGTATTTTAAATATAAACTTTACTTAACTAGAACAGGAAGCGGAATAAGTGGACGCATCAATAACGGATATCAAGGGGCAGGCCAAGGAAAAGATGATGTAGAAGAATATTTTAGAAAAATCTGAAAGTTTATTACATGGAGGCAGAAAGTCATGACGTTTGCAGAATTGTATGAGTCCAAGACCCACAAAGGGTTGTTACGCCAGAGAGTAAGTAATCTATGTAATGTTTACTTTTTAAATATCAAAACCAGTATTTTAAATATTAACTTTATGATTGTTAAATTGGCGGATACGTGAGCAGTAAGTTAGATAAATGGACGCTTCAAAGAAAACCGAGGGGTAGGCTAAGGAAAAGATGATGTAGAAGAAAACCTTAGAAGAATGGGAAAGTTTATTACATGAAGGAAGAAGGCAGAAAGACGCGCCGGAGAATTGTACAAGAGTCCAAGACCCATAAAGGATTGTAGTGCAATCGAGTAATTTATGTAATAGTTACTTTTAAATTATTGAAACTAGTATTTTAAATATTAGCTTTATGACTGTTAAACTGGCGGACACCAGAGCAGTAAGTGCAATAAGTGGACGCTTCAAAGAAGAACGACGGGTATACCAAGGGAAAGATGATGTAGATAAAAACCTTAAAGGAATGGGAAAGCTTACTGGATGGAAGAAGGCAGACTCGCGACATCTGCAGAAATTATGTAGGAGTCCAAGCCCATCCAGTAATTTATGAAATGTATACTTATAAAATGTTCAAACAAGTATTTTAAATATTAACTTTATGACTGTTAAACCAGAAAAAAATATTTTTTAATAATTTAATCCATAGTGTTTTTGACGCTGAATCTTCATCGTTTAGATAAATCAAATGGTTTGATATATGAAACAGATATAAAACAGTATCTCGTATTGCACACTGTTGAAGAATATAAAATATATATGAAAGTTAATATTGGGACACACAAAAATAGGTGTCGTGTGAAGTTATTGAAGAGGCAAGTTTTAGTTGCAGGAAATTACGTGTAGCTGGCGCATCTTTGAAATTTGAGTTGGCGGGGGCGACGTCGCACGAGCTGAGAGAACAAAAAAAATAGAAAAGCAGAGTAATATGATTAACTGTTTACTACGAAAGTTGACTGAAGATGAATCCCTGATAAACTTTTTAATTCTCACATTATTGTAACGTGAAATAACTTATAATCTAAATCTATATCTATCGAGACTATGTATATTAGCTAGTCCGAGATATAAACTGTGCTGAGTACTGGACCGGAAAGATACCATATGTTATTAGTTTTTTTAGAAAGTAACAGCAGTATTCAAATTTAACCCTGTCCAGGTTTGAATGGTGAGGAGATTTAAATTCTAATATATCAATTCGATTCATAATGTAGTACAGTTTATATCATCCCAACCAGCACAGAATTGGCGTATTACTTAATATCAAGTGAATGTTCTCTATTGTCGCTTTGTTAAATGAAAATATAGTTTATTAATTAAATTTTTTGATGGCTTACTGCTCTGAATAGTCTTCTACAGTTTTGAGAATAATTACCGCAATGTAATGCTTAACGTTCATATTACCAAAAACAGTTTCTTGGACTTTAAAAAGTCAATAATTTTTCCTATTGAGTACTTAATCGCAATTTACAACAGCGTGAGTAAAAATCGACTAAAAAGTAAGAATATCCTCCGCACTAAATATGAGCGAGTAGACAGAACAAGAGTAGTATATGAAGTAGAATCTACTCTACTCCTAGCTGAAGAACAGATTATGACACCTGGTGTTAAAACCCAGGGAAACCAGTTGAACTGTCCACTCATCTACAGCGACTATTAGTCGATTCAAGTTAAACAAATATATTAAAACACACTGTGACTATCTCTTTCTTCCATAATGATAATTATTCTTATAGAATAATTATAATCATACTTCACGTGACCAGGTTAATAAATGTTTTACTTTCATAGTATTTTCAATGTTTATATTTTAGCCGTTAGTAAATTTTGATCGTCTTGTCTAGGACCTTACTCTACGTTATGTTGTTTATAGTAACGTTTAGTTCTTTTAGATTTATACTGAAGGTTGAATATTCACCAAGACAGCCCGGCGTCGCACGAGTGGTTTGAATTTTTATTTATAATCCCATTCACTTCTAGGATTCAACAACATGTTACGGGTTTACAAATCAGTAATTATAGATACCCGACACAATTGTTAATATTCACACCCCCACATTCAAATAATAAATGTAGGGATGGCATATGGCTCCTATAAACAGAGACCCCGCCGTATGCGTTAAGCGCCAACCATGTGATGCGTCCCCCCCCCCCGAAGCAGGGAGACTTTACTTGGCCTCAGACCGCAGTCCACAGCAAGGTTTACTGATGAACCAGTAAAAGAGCACTCGGCTC
>DWLS01003350.1:0-15914 GCA_018246255.1 Pachliopta kotzebuea | reverse complement strand
ACGTGTTTCATTGTGCTCCTCCTGCAAATAGCCTAAGGGTCTAAATCTCAGCCCCCAAATATCACAGTGGCGACGAGGATGGGATGACAATGATGATGATGATATTTATTTATCCCTGAAGGGAAAGGCAAAGGACTTAAGTCCATACAGCCAGGTCTTATTCTTGGTAATTATAAGAAAATTTTGGTAGTTTTAAAGGCCACGTCTTCATTGTTCAGTCTTGTCTTAAGTGTTCTTCGTTGTTAAGTCTTATTGTTGTCATGTCTTATTATTCTCGGTCATAAGGCCACTTCTTTGATGTTTTCAATTGGTCGGAGTTAAATCCATAAGAAATAATAGTAGAATCCAAATAAAAACCACTTATATTTCCAGTTTCAAATCCTATGTTAAGATAAAATCAAAAGTATGTCCATTCGATCCAAACGTTTCGAGTTTTCTCTTATTATTTGCTTAATCCTTTCCATATATAATTCATAGTCTCCATTGTAACTTAATATTTTCACTTTGTGATAGAATATTATTCATTAAAACCAAAATTTTTAGTATAATAACAGCTTAGAAATTTTCGGCGCGAAACTACGTCCAGAACGCAGCCTCGCGCCGAAAATCTCCCGCCGCAGTATATCTGTATTGTGACAGCCACTGTCATAATCATGTTGACAGTTTCAATTGCAGTAAACAATTAAAGTTTTTTTTTTAATTTCGCTCAATCGACATTAATAAATAAATAAACTTATTTTTATTTTTTCTTATTAATATGTACAACACATTAACGGAAAGTAAACTTTTTATTAAGACTAAATAATTATTAGTAATTTCTATAATTTATATATAACCTATTCTCATAAAACCTTTTTATATTTTACATATCGCCATACAAAAATTATATTAAAGTTTACTTTTTAATTTATATATTTTTAAATAGAGTTTAAGTATGAAATTACTAAAATGTCTACTTATACTATTTTAATTACTTAAGTAACAGCTAAATTAAGAAACCAATCAATTTCATGAAAAAGTTCTCTTACCACTGTTTGAAAAGATCATCATACAATTTTGTTATCTTTTATCTTTTCATATTATTTATATCTTACTCTAATATGTAGTGATGTATATTCTATTCTATTCTATACTATTCTATAATCAATAGTTGCCGTCTTCTCTGTTAGCAACAAAGAAGTAGAAGGTGTTCACTCGACATGATCAAGCCATCAAATTCTTTTGCCCTTAAAAAGTAAACTAAAAATTCCTTCACCAAAAACCTATTCAGATCGGGCAACACTAAAAATTCATTGTCAATATGTACTGTCGTCGAGAGAAGTCTTTAAACAGTTTTTATTTCAACGAAGCGATAAGACGAGTAAGGCGCTCACCTGATAGTGAGTGATGTGTTTGTCCATAACACAGCCCTGGTTAAGATGGTATACAAATGACTACATTACGCTCGGCTTTTAGAAACGTAACTTGTTAAGCCTCGTTACCGCAGTAATTTCACTGGCATACAGCACTCTTCAAACTGGAACACAGTAAGACGGTATACACAGCACCACATTGCGATCATCGCCTAATACATTATGTGTTACCGCAGTAATTTCAATAGCATACAGCTCCCTTCAAACCGAAACACAGTAATGTTTGCTTATTACTATTCGGTATTAAAAATAGGAGACTTATTGAACAAGTACATAATAATATTATTTTTGTATGTAAAGTAAATTTCGTTACCCCAGTAAGTTCCCTATAATACACCACCTTTCAAACTGGATCATAGTAATGTCTGAACAGTGTTTATCGGCTGCAATAGGAGCTGCGGTGGTAACTGTTATGTTTACTGGCAACAAGTACGATGTATAATTTGTTTAACATAAAGATGATTAATAAATAAATATATTACCTAGACGGTTTAGAACTGCTATAAATAAAATGATCTAGGCTTTCTATATTGACCTTAATTAGGCTTCAACACCTTTTTTACGTATTTTTTACTGGTAGGTCTGTTACCACAGACCATCTAGTAGATACACCACAGTTCCTTTTCTTACCGCCAAATAGTAATGTGTAAACATTACTGTGTATATTAAAGGATGATGTATACCAGTGAAATTACTGCGGTAACGAGACAACAACTAATGTCTAGCGATGAGAGAATTGTGTTGCTGTATATACCATCTTACTGTATTCTAGTTTGAAAGGTGCTATATTCTAGTAAAATTACTGCGGTAACGAGTCATAACACGTTACGTCAATAAGCACAATGCGATGCTGTATATACCGTCGTACTGCGTTCCAGTTTGAGAGGTGATGTGTTCTAATAAAATTACTGCGGTAACGAGACTTGACAATTTACGTCTTAAGGCGAGAGGGATGTTGTGCTGTATACTATCTCAACCAGCGTTATGTTATGGGCAATCGTATCACTTACAATTGGGTGAACGTTTCGTTCGTATCAAATAAAACGAGGGATATAGCAGTAACGATTACGTGCGCGAGTGTAGTCGGAGTAGTGGAGTGAGTGAGAGGGGTGAGGCGGAGGGAGGGGGGGGGGTTAGTACGTGCGTTTCCTTTTTAATTATCGCCCATCGGCACTTCTCGCTAACTGTGACAATTGCTCTTACAAAGAAACTCGAGTGATGCGCCATTTAATTGTCGATAATCGGTGATCGTATTGATAGCAAGAAACTGACCGGTGTGCGGGATCTTTTGCCGGCGTGTCGCATCACTAGTGATGTGACATTACATCGCATATCACATTCACTGCCACATAAATACATCATCTATGGATACCAATTATTTTGAAATCTTATTTATCAACGTACATATAAACGATTGATTGTATGCGTTAAATAAATGTTTGTTTATTTTTTAAAAAAAAAAGGAAATGGAGAGTTATGTTGTCATAAGAGAAAGGCCGACAATGAACAAAGAAAACACTTACTGATAAAGTGAAATATAAATTCGTTACACTCGGATAACGGATCCATTAATCACATATAGTTTATAAACTAGCCATTGTATAACCTTAGTATATAAGAAGCTTGTATTACTAAATAAAATCAGTTCTCTTACATTTTTTATTAACTTAACATCTTCACTTGGGGCAAGTCCCAAGCATGTAGTTTTTAAAAACCCTTCCACCCGATGGCTCAAGCTAACTCGTCTTAACTGTTTTTTCAAACCCGATTTGGAGACAAAACTACGGACACTATGTACTCGGATCCGAGTGTTTGGCAGTGAATGTGATATACGTAGATCCAACTCGTTATACCTTTTTTTTTGTCGATAGAAAAATCTTCGGAAAGATACTCTTATTCTGAGACACAAAATTATAATTTCCATCCTTAAATAAAGTAATGATCGGGTCCTCATAAATAAATTTTTACGTACCGACATACTTATGTTCATGTTTTTTTTATATTAAGTGTATTATATTTGTTTTATGTATCTAATGTAATGTTGTCTGTTCTTATGTATTACCACGTATTTTTTTTGTCGCGGGGGAAATCATCAAAAATACTCTGGTCTTGGAGGGAAGACAGGGTTATGTGGTATTTATACCCACTAAAACCCGCTGAATGGTCATCATCAGTGCATTATATAAGGCTAAGGGATTTACTAAGGAACCGGTGCTTCAGCTCTGTTGTTGAACACATCCAGGGATAGCTGTTCCTCTTTCGATTATAAACTGTATACTGCGATAGAATACGAGACCACTACGTACTTGTCTCGGGCTCACTCAATATACAGTGACGGCTCTAAACCTAAGCTTGCGTAAGTGACCTTCTAGGTAGGTACCGTCGATAGTCCTGTAGTCTCTGGCTATCAGGAGTTGGACTAAGGTAAATCCTGACTGTCTTAAGGGTTCGCAGGTTCTAAAGGTGGGGGCCCTTAATGCCCATGCCCCACCGTGTGGATTCCACTTGGTATAAATCCCACATAACCCTGACTTCCCACCAGAAGCAGGGTATATTTTGAAGATTTCCGCCGCGACAAAAAAGAAAATATTCATATGCGTATTGCATTTAGCAATAGGCTGAATCGTGGTTAACATTAACCTATATATTTAAAAAGGAAATATTCATACGTGAATTGCATTTAACAATAGGCTGAATCGTGGTTAACATTAACCTATTTATTAAAAAGAAAATATTCACATGCAAATTGCATTTAGCAATAGGCTGAATCGTGGTTAACATTAACCAATATATTTAAAAAAGAATATTCATATGCGAATAAATCGAACTGTAGAATACATCACAATAGAACTATATCCATCGGTGGACGTTCATCGATTGTAATGATGATGATGAAATTTTATATTGAATTCGATTGAAGTGAAACTTGTACCTTGAATGGTTTAATTCAATAGAAACAAAAAGGAAGCGGATGTTTGATTGTTAAGAAAAAAGAAGTAAGAACATCCGGATGCGGCGCCGGCGGAAGTGATCTAGTTAATAACATAATTACCAACCGCCGCGGCCACACCTACTTGATAGTATGAATTACGCAAACTGTATTACTTGGTATTTGTTATGTGGTAATAAATTACCGATACACAATTTCATATTACCTAATATTTATTCAGATTCAAGGCAAGTAAATTAAGCTGGCATCGTTGTGTCCATACATTATTTATATATATTTAATTGTTACTAACGATATTGTAAATAAATTATTAATATTTATTAACCAAACAGTTGTGGAATATAAAATTATTTATTCTATATTTTCTATTCGAATCGTTTTATCCTATTATTTAAATAATTTAAATACTAATACTATCCTGTTATATATTTACTAGTATTGCCCGTTGAATTCGCTATGAAAAAAATAATATAAAATTAAAATGTTATCATATACATGTAGCATATGTCAGTCATTAAGATGGCATAGCGACATCCCATTCTGCACGGACGCACGCCAAAGGGAAGATATTAGTAGGAATATATATAGCATATGTATATCATTAAGGTGGCATATCCGACACCCTATTTTTTATTTATTAATATTTTTTTTTATTTTACGTATTAGTATTTTTTTTACGTATTAGTATTTTTTTTTACATCCTTCTTCCTGTTTTGTGTAAGGGTTTTGCTTTTGCCTTGTTTTTCTTTTATACTTCTTTCTTTCTTTCACTATCTTTCCTCTGTGCTATGTTACATGTACATTTGCTAATCACTCAATATCGTGTGTATCGTTATAACGACACGCGATATCATAACAAATTCATAATGTATCGGCGATACGTTACTAATGTTATGATTTAGTGTTGCCAGCGTATGTAATATTACATACATTGACTAATAATTGTTTACTACAGATTTTACTTCATGGATGTTTACTGCTATGTTTACTGGATACCGTGTTACCGTCGCAGCTCTTATTCCAGCGGATGAAGTAGTAAATATTATTGTGTTGTACTTTGAAGGGTGTACGATAGTGAAATTACCGCGGTAACACTTAATGTATTAAGCGAAGATCGAAAGGTGGTTCTGTTTATACTGCCTTACTGTGTTCTGGTTTGATTGGAGCTGTATGCTTGTGAAATTACCGCGGTAACACTTAATGTATTAGGCGAAGATCGCAAGGTGGTTCTGTGTATACCGTCTTACTGTGTTCTGGTTTGATTGGAGCTGTCTGCTAGTGAAATTACCGCGGTAACACTTAATGTATTAGGCGAAGATTGCAATGTGGTGTTGTGTATACCGTCTTACTGTGTTGTAGTTTGAAGAGTGTTGTACGATAGTGAAATTACTGCGGTAACGATACTTGATAATCTCACGGCTATTGATGTATTGGTATAAATATATGGTATAAACAACTATCACTTACAATTATGTGAACGTCTCCATAAAATAAATTTCAACTATAATTTTTGGTAATTAGACAGTGAACAATCTAAAAGAAGTAATAACTGATGAATGAGGTCAATACATCCATCAGCTCCATGATTTTACTGCACAGCAGTAAATTTTTTGTTTCTTGGTGATTAGACGAGTAAGATTCATATGGTAAGTGAAACTTGCCCGTAACTGTTAACATGGTATACATAACCATATTATGATCTTCTCCATGAGTATAAAATCCTGTTACCCCGGTAATCATCTTTATCAATGTTGGACATTAGAATTTCTCAATAGTGGGAGAATTTGGGCCGTTTCCCACGCTGGCCCAAAGCGGGTTGGTAAGAGCCAGAGCCTCGTTTGTTGATCAGATTCACCAGCAAGTGAAGTTGGCTTGGGTTCCGTGAGCTGGTGAGTAAACGTTAGTAATATACATTACCATAGATTACAACAATAATACTGTCTTACTGTCATATCTATACTGTGTATTAGTAAACCGCTTCTAAAAACTAAGACAGATGATATTACTAATAACCTTTGAAAGTGGGTTGAAAAAAAAAATTCCTGACAAAAAAAATATTTTTAAAAAGTCTTATTAGCATTATTTACGCTCTATCATGTTAGTACATATAAATGAAACGATAGTTTCATAGAATATACATCACTAAAAAAAACCAGCAATGTAACGCGTCCACCGTCAGCAAGCGATCGCACAAATCTACCTCAATATGTATTTGGTTTCATTTTGAATTTTATTCCATAGAAGCACAGGCCCGGAGCGGACGTGCGGTCATTGACCTCGAGCATCAGCTGTTTTTTATTTTGTGTTACATTGCTATTTTTTTTAGTAATGTATTTTTTTTTAACTATTATTTCATTTATTTATTGTATATATTTTGATCATAAATAAATATATTTTTTAAATATACATCTAATAGTTAGCTTTATATATATATATATATGTGTGTGTAATTAATGGTGTATCGATGCGTTTGCGCATCACTATACGCCGCCTACCGAGAAGCGGCCGCCGGCCACCGTTCACTTTTTGCGTTGAAGAATTCGCTAATAACTTGATTTCTACTGTTTAGGTGGCCCGTTTCGTTTTTCCAACCTCCCCCTCCCAAGGGAGGTTGGAAATAAACCGTCGTATTTATAGTTCCACATTGTTCCTGAACGAGGTGGACGAGTATTTGTACAACAGTTTCTTTCTTCATTTGTATTACTGATGAAAAGTCGTTCACCTGATTTTTTTTTATTTTTTTTTTCGATGACATGCTTTCGGCCACTATTATAGCAGCGAAAGCTTTATCGGACCCTAAGCTCGGAGATCCGGACTTCGAGAGCTGAAATATATATATATATATATAATATAAGGGAGAGGAGAGAGACGAGGGAAGAGGATTTAGGGAAGGAGGAAGAGGAGGAAAGAGAAAGGGGAAGATGATACAATAGATACATATATAGATAATGTAAATGAAATCAACATTCACATCATCACATTGCGCTCGTGCCACATTAATTTCCTATAGATAGTTTACTATAGATTTTTTTTTAATCCACACAGTATGAATAAGATATTTACTAATCATAAGTAATGTATTAAAACCTGGAACTTGTTCACCAGCTCCGTATACTTTGAGATAGTAAAGATGAGTATCGTATTATTAATATATATTATTATGTATACATTTGTGACAACCCTAGATTTCTTTTTAAATTCAACGCCAATACAAATAGAGATGTATAGAAAGAGAGGGAAAATAAAAAAAATTGTTATATATTACTAGTCGACAGTCGATAGTTACATTGTTCAGTCACATCACTTATTAATGGGTGGGAGCGTTTAAGTGAAGCAATGGAGCGAGTTCGTGTATCGAACGTGCACCGTCAATTGTCAGAGACCTGTATTACACTTTTTTTCAAGTGATACCATTGTTGTTAATGAGGCAATTGACATGTTCATTTATTTTTATAAGAAGCATCGAGCCAAGAATTGCGGTCACCTGAAGATGAGTGATACGTTGCGATGTAAGCCTTGGGATGTAAGATGTTTCTCGTTACCCTAGTAATTTTCTAATATACTGCAAACTAGAAACAGGAACACATTTATGGAACAAATTGGAATTAAAACACAGAAATGGTCCAAACTGTTACTGGAATACAGTTATATAACAATTTGTTACTGGAACATAGTAATATTAAAAACTATTTCTGGAACACATTAATGGAACAAACTAGAACCAGAACACAGTAATATAACAAATTGGTACTGAAACACAGTAATGGAACTAACTGGAACCGAAACACATCAGTGAAATAAATTGGAACCGAAACACGGTAATGGAACAAACTGGAACCGGAACACAGTAAGAAACTATCATTTACCATGAGGTGAACTTCTTGCTTGTACAGTAAAAAAATTAACTATCAAGTTTAAGTTGAGTTTGCTTTTAACGTATCAGTTACTTGAGTAATCTTCACATAAAATCTCTCCATACAAACGTCGCGGAACCCTGCGTATTGTGTAAGCGCGTGCGGAACCCTACACAGGGGTAATAAAAAAAATCAATTCCTACAAAACGCTTGCACAATTACCTAACACACCTCGTTTTTTAATTGTACACACAAAAATAAAACCTATTGCCTACACAAAAAGACTACTATTGCTTAACATGGATAGAACTATACTGAATATACCTACAAAAGAAACTCGGTCTTATGTTTTATTATTAAAGTTGATAATCGATTGTATACGTACAAATGTTTGTGTTGTAGCAAAGCAAACGTACTGAATACGTAATGAGACGTTAATGTATGAGGGTGCAGACGCGGCAGTTTAATTAATTGTACTATTTTTATGTTTGCGTGGAAAAATCACAGCTGTGAATTATATATTAAAATGTCCTTATACATTATTTGCAATAACGCGGCGCTAATATATAATAAAACCTGTTGAAAGTAAATACTAATTTATTCTGTGAAGCGCAAGTTTTTAATTAGTGAAATTACTGGTTAAATGACAGTTAAAAGCCTAAACGTCATAATTAAATTTTTTCTGTCTGTGACGTCATTATTAACAAAATAATAAAATGCCGCATCCATGTTAGCTTGGTCCGTGTAACGGAGCGCAGTACACATGTCAGCGTGTACCAATGGGTTCACTTACAGATACCTTACCATCACGGCCGTTACCATTTAGGGGTGGGCTTTCTGTCGTCGGCGAACGGCAGCCGCAGCCCACTGGTGGACATAAACCTTACCTCATTACTTATACAAAAAGAAATTTTGTTACCTTACATTTGTAATAATCTGTATTTTTCTTAATGTATAATTACTCGCGATACTTTTGTTTTTTAAATTGGGCAAAGGTCGAACAGGTCACGGGATTACAGACGCGTGGCTGCACGGACGAATATATTTATTTATTTACTTTTTAAATAAATAGGGCAAACGGCGAATAGTTCACATGATGTAGAGTGATCACCGATGGTCACGTATGGACCTGTCACAACATCTTAGGACTCGATGCTGATAGGCCGAATTTTTTTTTTTATATTTTAGGCAAAGGTGGATTAGTTGTCATGAATTAAAGCGATCACAGACAATTTAATTTTTTTTTTTAATTGTTCCTTCGACGAATAATTCTCATGATGGTAATTGATCACCGATGCTTATGGATATACAGTCACAACACTTTAAGCGTCGTGGCTGCATGGTTAAGTTTTTTTTTTTTATTGGGCAAAGGTCGAATAGTTCACATGATGTAGAGTGATCACTGATGGACACGTATGGACCTGTCACAACATCTTAGGACTCGATGCTAATAGGCCGAATTTTTTTTTTATATTTTAGGCAAAGGTGGATTAGTTGTCATGAATTAAAGCGATCACAGACAATTTAATTTTTTTTTTTAATTGTTCCAACAAACTCAATACCTTAGGAGTCGAGGCTGCGCGGACAAGTTTCTTTTTTTTTAAATAAATTGGGCAGAGGTGGAAGGAATAGTTCCTATGACGTAAACAATATCAACAGCCTGGACGGCAGTTTTTTTTTTAATTGGGCCAACAGCGAATTGTTCTCATGATGGAAATTGATCATTGATGCTTATGGATGGACAGTTACAACACCTTAGGAATCGATGCTGCTAGACGGAGTTTTTTTTTTAATAAATTAGGCAAAGGTGCAATAGTTCTAATCGATCATGTGGCCGCAGGACAATTTTTTTTATAGGTCTTATGGCGAATAGTTCACATGATTTAGAGTGATCACTGATACTTATGGAATACAGTCAAAACACCTTAACCATCGTGGCGACATGGTTAGTTTTTTTTTTAATTGGGCAAAGGTCGAATAGTTCAAATGATGGAAAGTGATCACTGATGGTGACGGACAGTCACAACACCTTAGAGGTCGTGGTCACATAATTAAAAGTGAACATATACACTTATAGATAATTGCAACAGTCAGGTCGTGACGAATTAATATATATATATTAATTTTTTTTTTAATTGGGCAAAGGTCGAATAGTTCACGTCATATAAAGTGATCACTGATGTCCATAGACAATTGTATTACCCTAAGACTGACAGCGAGGTTAAATTTTTCTTTAATAATCTGTAATACTTTCAGTTACCGCAGTAATACGTTTTCAATGAATTAATCAGTTGCGTTCAATTTTGTAATCGGTCGGTTAATTTTACTATTACTGTTCCTCTATATGATGCGGCAGTAAATATTTACTGCCTTACTGCCTCAATAGAAATCATTAACCGCTAACTGCTTTTGATAAAGCCTTTTAATTGAGCTCAGTTATATCCATACATTGATGTATATGGAGCAGTAAACTAGATTTTACTATACTGTAGTGTCGTAATATAGCCATTATAAAATAAATGATAATATAAAAATAATATATATTAAACGGTTTCCAGGAACTGGAGCTTATCATCCAACTTCCACCTTCTCCCTTCCTCCTAACCTGACCTGCTGCTGTCTGCTAATCAACAAACGAGACCCTGGCTTCCCACCAACCAGCATTGGGCCAGCGTGGGATACGGCCCAAATCCCCATCCCACTATTATAGTAAGCCTATGTCCAATATTAGATATCTATAGTTAATTGGTTATGTTTTGATGTAAAATATTGTTCTCCCACCAGCCGATGTACGCCCACCGTTGGACAAAGCCCACCCCCAACAGTGGGGGTGAAAACTGCTAGCAGTTTATTACCGCCGCGATTCCTTTAGGTCCAGTTTAATTAAGCACCGTGTATAGGAAATGGGTTTTGATATATTGCTAGTTTTATTAAATATTACCCGATAGGGATCTGTTACCGGTAACACACGGCCGTTGCACGCGATCCGACGATTTCATTTCGGTTGCTTCGCGTGCTTTTCGCTTTGGCCGTGTAATTATTGTGTCAAACGGGGGAGTAATTTTTTTTCTTTCTTTCCAAATCCTACTTGCACTTAGCCCGATATTTTGTTTAAGAAATATTACTGTGGCCCGTTTGTGATTATCTTTATCGATTACTCCAGTAACGAGCGATTTTTTTAAAGATATTCCAGTTTAAGCACTCATTTCGGTATAGTAAAGTTTACTAATTAAACTCTTACTAGTCGGTAAGTGTACTTACCCATAATATGGTACTAGTTAAGATGGTATACAGCGCTTCATAAGATGTTACCACTTGTTACCCCAGTAATTATACATACATCACACTTGAATATACACAGTTATGTTTTCATATTACTTTTTAGCAGTAGGTATACAAGCTGCGGTGGTACCTACCTAGACGATTACTGGTAACGGAGACCTACCACCAGTGAAATTTCAGATACTCCTATAGTCTTCTTCATTGCTTTTTAGGTGACGTTAAACCTTTTTTCTATTCATTCCCACGCAAAGTGGGAGAGGAATCTTTTTTTTTTTTTTCCTTTAATGTTCATATTTGTAGTGCTATTTATGTGTATTTTTAACCAGACTGAAATAAATATTTTTCTTTCTTCTTTCTTTCTTTATACCTATTCCTGTTTACAATTCTCGTTCCTCTTATATTCTTTCGTCTTCCACTCTTTTGCAACTACTCTGTCTTCTCTTATAAACATCGTGTCTCACACTCCGTCCGTCGCTGCTTCTTCCACTTTACAATTTTGGCTTAATTTTAAATTTATAGTTTCATTTACAGTAAGGACGTTAAGCCTTTATGGTACGTACCTTGATGGAAATTCTTCTGTTTAATAACCATTTCCTTGATCTACGCGGGTCAAAGCTCATCTTACATTTACCAATTACCACACCTATAACTTTAGTACTCCATTCATTCTAGTTACATTTGTCATTATTTCGATCTTCCATTCATTGTTCTCATTCATTCCCTATAAAACAGTTCAAAGGTCCGACCGAATGATTGATACGATCACTATTCCAGCTCCGCGTTTGATGTTTACGTCTCCTGTTTAACTGCCCCCGCGGCTATGATCTCAACCTTTCAACAGTGAGGTGTTTCATACTAATTACCAGTACAGTTTATATATATATGTATCTATTGTATCATCTTCTCCTTTTTCTTCCCACCTCTTCCTCCTTCCCCAAATCCTCTCGTCTCTCTCCTCTCCCTTACATTATATATATTATATATATATATATTGTTTCAGCTCGCGGAGTCCGGATCCGCGAGCTCCGAAAGCATCAACTTCATCCGGAAAAAAAACTAATTACCACAATTTTTTTTTAATTACCATTTTTATTTCTTACTACTACTTTTTTATTACTACAATTTATTTCTTACTACTATTTTTCTTATTACTACAATTTTTTCTAATTACTATTTTTTTCTTACTACTACTTTTTTTAATTACTACAATTTTTTTCTAACTACCATTTATTTCTTATTACAATTTTTTCTTACTACTACTATATTTTTATTACTACAATTTATTTCTAACTACCATTTTTTTCTTATTACCACTATGTTTTCTTAATGACCATTTCTTTCTTACTACTACTACTATTTATTTTATTACTACTATTTTTTTTATTACTATTTATTTCTTATTACTACAATTTTTACTAATTACTACAATTTTTTTATTACTATTTATTTCTTATTACTACTATTTTTTCCAATTACTAGAGATTTTTTCTTATTACCATTTTTTTCTAATTACCTACAATATTTTTTAATTATATATATTATTATTATTAAATATTCGCTCCTCACAAAGTTTTACAAGAAATTTAACTCTTTATTCTTTACTTATTTTTGGGGTACGTGGTGTTAACTGGTGGTAATATTTATTCAAAACTGAACATAGTAATGTTTACTACAGTACATCGGCTGCAATAGGAGCTGCGGTGGCACCTGGACGGTAACTGTCAAGACTTACCACCAGTAATTTAATTGGTAGTTTTGACTTATGACTAGAGTTCCAACAGTGGGAACACTGGCCTGGTTTTATATTACTGTTACGATGTATTAGGATATATTGAGTATATCCAACAGTCTTGGGCCAGCATGGCGGGAGATGGCCCAAATACACCCTCTACTGGGGGAGGCTTACATCAAGTAGTAAACATTTATCGGCTGATACTATCACCTAAAAACTAAGTATAATTACTTCCTATTAGATTATTACTAACATTAATTTGGTAATTAATAATAAACTTTTTATTAATGTGAACGTATAATGAAGCCGTGAGTTTGGATCAGAACCCGGGACCTCCATTAGGAGTTCAATCAGTCGTTAAAACTATTCTAAAGCCGCGGCCGCTGTTAGTACGGTCCCATTCGTATAACGCTGCCAATTAACGGTGTAATGAATATGTCCCCGCTCCGCTGCGAATAAATTACCAACCTCATTTGTCCGGGTAACGTCCGCCGGTCTCTTAACGGAATGTTAATAGCGCAAACTTCATACCCGCTTAGCGCATCTCCTCTCTCTTTCATTTCCTTTGTTTACTTAACTCTTTAATATATAAGAAAAAATACTAAAAGACCTACTTTAATATATGTCCATAGTATTATCATCTAGATTTATAACATAGCAATTCTCTATTAAGAATAGTCTCACTGTGAATAGATTAACATTACTGTGTTGTTTTTCTCTTTTATTTCACTCACATATCTTAGTACAGTGCTTTGGCTTTAAGTATGTAAAATAAGTTAAAGTACAATAGATACTATGTTCCAGTTTGAAGGTAATAGCTAGTGAAATTACTGAAGTAACGAGACTTAACCAGTCTCAAAGCGACGAGTGGTGTTATATCTTAACCAGTGATAAGTTATGAGCGTATCACTTATCATCAAGTGAACGGTTTCCTCGAATAGAAGATAAAATACTTTACGAGTGTTTACTATGTTTTTGTATATATAAAGCTTTAAACTATACGATTTACTTCTTCTAAGTAGTATTCCCTGTTCTCCATTCCACATACTATTCCGACCGCATTCTTCATGTTCTTCACTGTTACAGCACGTGATATTAAGTGTTATACTAACTAAGAATATATGTATAAAGTACTAGATTCGAATCAGGTACCTTTTACATATAATCAAAGGTAAGCAACGCTATTACGATATAGTAGATGTTGCGACTGCCTACAGTCAATAATCGCGCTTACTCTTTTTGCCCACTTTCGCTGTATTATCTATATATACAACATATATACTTTCTTTATATCGACCATTTAGGTCTAGATTTAGATCTAGATATGTGTGTAGTGCGGCTGGGCAGCGTAATAAATCTAAAGCAACGCCAAACGCTATCAGCGGAGGAAAACGGCAACAATAAACACTTCCGCGGCTTCCTGTACTGCGGGATTTATACACTTGATTACAAACGCAGAGCATTTTAAACCTAAACACATACAAAATAAAGTTCATTTTTGATAAGCAATTTATACTACAAAAACAGTAACCCTTGCACATAACATCTATTTCGTATATACAGTACATTGCGCTCATCGCTGACTTTAAATCTCGTTACCCCGGTAATAGGTCAACTAATTAAAAAAAGAAACTCTGGTTTGAAATCGTAATAGCTCAGTAGTTTGAACGTCGATCTTCAATTTCGAAGACACCTGGTTCGAATCTGATCATTAAGGCATCAAATCACGTGGATATAAGACATGTTAAGTCTCGTTACCGCAGTAATTTAGCTTACACCTTCAAACTATAAAACAGTAATTTACATATTACTATTTAACGGTAGGTGGAGTTTTGTTACTGCGGTAACAACGTGCACAAATGCAATACAAGCGTAATGAACAATGAATTTTATCGCATCGCGAATAAAACGGTAGAATGGTGTAAACACAAATCTCCCTTTTCGGTGTTTGAAAAATGTTTGGCAACAAATAACTGTATTGCAATTTGAGCTGTAATTACACGGAGTAAGGTTCATTTTCGCTTAACATTACATGGTTGGGGTTCAAACGAACGTTTATCACCCGATAAAACGGGCAACGGGCTCGCCTTTTTTTCTCTTTTATTCGCGTTTTTAATTAAACAAAGACCTTAGGGACGTTTGCCAGAGAATTTTTCACGTAACGATACGTGTTTGGTGTTACCAGCTGGATGTATGGCCGGGACTAGCACGCTGTTTTACGTGTTGTTTAATTAATAGCTGAACAGCTGCCGCCACCAGCGGTGGTAGCCCAGCGGTTTCTACTGCGACCTTCCGAGTATCGGGTTCGGATTTTTAAGTAATTACCTGATAAGCGATTACTGAATTGGATTACATGTAACTTAATACCACATGCTGGTAGTAAAGAAGATGAGGAAACAAACATATATGTGATGACCATCGCGAATAGTATGTGGAATGGAGAAGCCATTGATAGATTTTAGCCGACCGTTGCAGTCAAAATTTAGTCTACTATTGTAAGGACAAATTTTAGTCGACGACTTAATAGTTCGTAATCGAAATCAAATATTAGTCGACCAATGCGTTAATAAATTTTAACCGACTATTGCAAAGTCAAATTTTTTTCGGATGATGTCGATGCTTTCGGCCACTATTATGGCCGTGAAAGCTTCATCGGACCCTGCGCTCGCGGATCCGGACTCCGC
>DWLS01003349.1:0-15920 GCA_018246255.1 Pachliopta kotzebuea | reverse complement strand
TCCACAATCATATCTAACATTCTTCTTGTTATATGACATTCATCCCTTCGCATAATATGTCCATACCACGCTAATCTTACTTCTCAACTTATCCGTCACCGGCGCTACTTTCAAACTTTGTGAAGTGCAAAATCATTTTCAATGTAAAGTTTTAAAAAGCTTCATCTTTACGAAAAAGCTGCTAGACCTTTGGGAAATGATGTGCTTTAAACAATATTTTATTGTAATGAATGGACTCTTAAATAAAAATAGCCTTTCTGTGTTTCATTTGACACCGTTTATCCGTCACACTGGTGGAAACCACTGGAATTTATTGATTTAGTGTATTAGTGTCGTGTTTTGATTATGTTAGTATCGAAGCACATCATTTTATGATTTAAAAATAGATACATAGTATGATTTTCAATATAAACAATCAAACAAAACTGTGAAGTAACTAAATTTTAAGTACAAAAACCAGTAACACTAACAATGCAGAAGTTATAAAAGGTATTATAAACTTAACTGTACTTCTGAAAGTTATCTTTACAAAAAAAAGTTTTCAATCAATTTTATTATTTTATACTTTCTGGATATCCTTTTCATACCGAATTGTATTCTTTCAGAATCTTATTTCAATATGAATAACTTAACCGAACACAACTCGGTGAATAACTTCATACCGAATTCCATGAAAACAAAATGACATTTTCCCTTATTTGAAAATACGGATTTCCTTCCGGAGTTTCTGTCAGAAGGGTGACTGACGTATGAGGGTGATATTTTTTATGTTCGTTATTATCTTTAAGTGACATATGTCTCATTTAACAATTAATTTAACGAACAGTAATATTGGTTACCGGTTATTTAGGATTTCAACCTACCAAAATACGCAGGTCATGTACTTGAATTAGTGGTGTAGTTGAAGAACGTACTTTTTTATATAAAATGACTAGACGATTGCTACGTCAATACGTAAGTAGTATTAATATATGAAATTACTGTGGTAATAAGATTTAACGTCATATTTGTTAAAATAAGCATACACAATGTAGTTATATATAAAGATCCTTACTGACGTTATTGTTATATATGCTTTGGAAAGTACGTAAATAAACTTTTATTTGATTGCGTCGTTGTAATGTGTTCTACATATAATATTTATAGAAAACTTTCATTGTTATTCAAGCCAGTTAATGACATGTTTAATTAAACTAACACAATTTAATCTAGACAGAGAATTAGCCGACGGAACACAATCAGAGAGCAGAAACGGCTCCGTACACTCGCGTTGTGAATACTTGATGGACTCAATTGCGTTTATAAATTACAACAGCCACATGTACTCATATATTACTGTTCATCTAAAATTCTATACTCAGACAACTCTATTATAGTTGCTGATGTAGTGTATTAGGATTGAAGATAACCAGGCAGATAACCAAGCAGATAATCAGGCAGATAATTAAATATATAACCAGGGTTCTGAGAAACCCAACCATCAAATAAACTGCTCAACTTGTGGCTCTGGAGATCAGTGAGGTTATATTTTTTGTTCATAGAATTCTATATCTGAAATTATAGGACTTCTAGGTTTATATGTTGACAACCAGGCTCATAACGGGTTACATTCACTATGTTGTAAATAACCTTAGTTTAGGAACATACAAGTTTATCTCCTCATTTTTGAAAAGAACAGAAAAAGTATGGAATGAAATATATTGCTAATGCCAATATTATCGTCTGAATATATCGAAGGTCTCTTATAGAAAAGATTCAACAGGCTGTTACTAGGTTTAGTGTGTTTCATCATCGCTGACTACATCGCCACGTAACACCAGGAACGTTCGTAGACTACACTAACCTAAAAAGGTAACAATACATTTTAACCTAATTTCCATTATCTTTTTTTTTTACGTAGGTGGGTGCTTGACCACGATCCCACCTGGTGTTAAGTGAAGATGTGGTATATGATAGTAAAGCGCATTAACCTACCAAATGCCTATTTACTCTTTTTTTGAAAACGCCCACATCGTAATTGTACGTGAACACTGACGCCGACAAGTTGTTCCAATCCTTAGCTTTCCTTATTAAAACGAGGACCTCTTAGTCCGTAAACTGGGGATGTTTACAACATAAGGATGTAGTCTCGCCGTGCGCCTTGTCGTCCGGTGATGAAAAGGGGATGGGTGAATTACGTCATGTAATTCCTGAGCACACTCTCCGAAATGGATCCTGTAGAACACCGCGAGACTGGACACTAGGCGCCTGTGGTCAAGACTATCCAGTTTAGCTAAGACAAGTTCTTGATCACCAACAACCCTCTTGGCTCGCCTCGCCACCGAGTCTAGTGCTGCAAGATTGGTTTTCGCAGCACGCGCTCAGATATGACAACAGTACTCCGTTCACGACTTTACCGGATCTCTATAATCATTAGTAAGATTTTCAAATGGTTATTACTATAGGAATTAATAACTACATCTTTTGGTACATTTAGCTACCAATTTCAAACCTCCTTCATCAACAGTCGATAGACATCAACCCTTCGTATTTTGCTACGCATTGTGAGCTCCAGTTCAAACTCGGTTACGCGATTGTTTTTTTATTAATAGCATAGACTACATAGCTACACGGATACTAATATAAGTTTAGACTACAAAGCTAACTGCGACATTTACGAGAGTTTAACGCGCTTATGGAAGCGTGGGGGAATTGATCGATGTAAGCCTACCGTAAAGTATTTCATTGGAAGGTCCCCTTCTGTGGCACGGACATAAAGGTGGTAACGACGTCATCAGTTTGTTAGCACACAAAAAAAATCCATTATACAATAAACTACGTCATTTACTATAATCCATCACGGAATATCACGTGTTTATAGATAGTAAATATGATTTCTCATGTACTTGTACAACAATAATAAAAGATTACCGAAAACTTTTAATAGTGATAGGTCTCTTTTACCGGAGATTGTCTAGGTATGTACTACCGCAGTTACAATTTCTACCGCTAAATAGTAATGCGCAAACTATACTGTGTTCCGGTTTGAAGGGTGCTAAATGATAATAAAATTACTGCAACAACGAGACAATACCTTACGTCTCAAGGCGATGAGCGCAAGGTGACACTGTATATACCATCTCTATTAGCGCCACATTATTATAGGCAGACATATTATATTTATACTATTATATAATATGTCTATATATATTTATACTTATACTACTGTGTCTATTATATATTTATAGTAACCATCAGGCGAACGCGACGACTCGTCACCTCATCGAAAATTAAAAGCTTATCGTCCGATATCAAGTAATAATGAGTCAAATAAAAGCTTTTCGCGAAGTCTTCTAATGAAGAAGACTCAGGTCAGTTCCATTGACTTAAAGAATCCTCACTCATTAAACGAAGTTTGAAGTGGAGCTGGCACTAGTTAAGTCTCCGGCTAGCTCCTGAAACACTCTGCATCCACTCGAACCGGAGCTCGTTAGTCGACAACAGAATAAAAAAACCTGTCTTTCATGTTTCAGTTTGAACTCCATTGTATTCATCGATTGTATGGAATATTTAGAAGTTTATTGTAGATAGAAAATCGCTTTAGTATTGATCATGTGATGACAGCTGTATCTGATCACGAGAAGAATTTACATATCACATATTGGTTACTCTTTCTTATACCTATTACTCTCCTCACGAGGTGTTTAGTACATCAAATAGCTTAAAAGGTTTTTTCTGTGATATTAGTTAAAGCGACGAGACAAGAAAGGCGTTCATCTGATGGTAATAAATAAGCTTGTCAATAACAACGTGGCACTGGTTAAGAGGGTACTCACAGCATCACATTTTGCTCGTCACCTTGTGACATTAATTACCTCAGTAATTTCACTAGCACACAGCACACTTGAAACATATTTGCAAGTTACAATTTGGCGGTAGAAATAGGAGCTGTGGCGGTACCTATCTAGTCAGTCTTCAGTAACAAAAACCTTCTACTACCAGTGTTCTGTTCTCTTCCAAACATTAAATATATTAACGATACTATCTGGAACTCGTAGTTATGTTGTCATTATACATAAGTACTTGAGATTAGATAAAGAAAATAACTCAATTATAATCGCATTTAAAAATCATTAGTCACATAGAAGTCGTACACAGCAACGCTTATCTTATAGTAAGTATATTACGACCAATCCTGTAATCGTTGATCTGCGTGTATATCTTTATCTTTCCATATCTTAAAATAGATATTAGAGTAAACTGACTCCGAATATAGTAAGTAGATATCAAGAACAAGTCAAAGTAAAACAAGAGTAATAAACACATTATCTATTATAAAGTTACTTGGTTATTTTTGTACTAATAAGAATGAAAACGATGTCAAACTATTTGTTAATGTTTTTTATATACCTAATAGATTATTTTTATGTAAAAGTAACCTAAGTTACAGAAAAATAGATAAACGATCATTTTTAGATTTATTTTCCCGTATAACATATATTGATATGCATTAATTTATTACTTTTCTACATAGATTAAGATACCAGAATATGCAACATAAATGTATTTTTCATACAATTTCCTTTATGTGATATTGAAAAAATAACATATCCTTTATTCAAAATATATCGCTTAATAATTGTTATAAAATCAAAATTACTCTCGTACACTGCCCATCAGATTTGTCTAAATTAGAAAAAAAAACAATGTAATGTTGCCTAACTTATTAGTAAGTTAAAATTCGTTATAAAATATTAATAGGTTTCTTCCAGTCTGTCTAAATTCGGAAACAAAGTTATGATAACTAATCATGTTTTCTTTAAACGAGCTTAAAGCTCTTTTTAGGAACGACAAGACGGACGTACTGTTCAAAATCAAGTTTTTAATTAAAAAAGTTTTGAGTAACATAAGCTCACTTCAACCCTTGAACGATGCCATAACTTAGTTAAAACATTCATAATAAGCCTTTTAAAGTATCAATATTTATTTCGTGTAACTAAGTATTTCACTACAAATCGTAATGGGAAGGTCTCCGGCAATAGAGATCGAACTAATAACTAGATAGTTAACACAGCCTTGCCTAATTTTACTGCCATACAGTAATGCATAAACATTCCGGTTCCAGATTTAACGACTTACATCATTAGACGACTAGGTGCAGTTTAAGTACTCTTATTAACGCCACATGGCACTTATTACCACGTGTGTAGCTGGTCCATGCTGAGTATGAGTTAGTAAAGTTCTAGTTTCCTTATGGTATGACAGGTACACCTATTTCATAGAAGTGATGAGATAAGCAAGACGTTCATCAGATGGTAATTGATACGCTTGCTCATAACGTGGCGCTGGTTAAAAAGCTACACACAGCATCATATTCCGCTCGTCGCCTTGTGACATAAGGTAATGTCTTGTTACCCCAGTAATTTCACTGACATTCGGCATCTTTCAAACTGGAACAGAGTAATATTTGCACAGTACTATTTTGTAGTAGAAACAGGAGCTGCGGTGGTATTTACCTAGACGGTCACCGGCAAGAGATTTACCACCAAGTAAATGTAAATATTTTCTGGTCAACCAATTTAACTGTTGTTTGTCTGTGTATTTAATTAAGAAAACGTTTTAGAGTTCCATATATCCTATTTTTATTCTCATTTATCAAAATTGATGACTACAAGCATTGTATGTAAATAATTTTAAAATGTAAAATAAATAATAGAATATATTTTCGAAGTAATCTAATTGCGTGAGATATAGAAAAGTATTAGTAAAATATGATTAATACATTATCACATCCAAGTGGTTTCGCTATACTTAAACGTTAACACAACTCTTTAACAAGCCATTTTAAAATGTTACTTACATTGGAATAAAAGAGCTTACAATTGTTTTTTTATTAGACTTTTAATCGTAAATCGACTGTTTGTAAGTATATGAATTCGAGTTTCAAGTTAGAAATATACATAATATATAATATCTAAATATATTTTATGTACAGATAAATAGAAAAGTAGTCGAGTATAATAATCGGCTATCGATAGAGTCGAGCGGCGAGAGTGCAGGCGACCGGCGGGAAGCGGTGCGGACGAGGGCGCGGCTCGCCATAAAACCTTTAGAAAAATAGATAAATCGCTCAAAAACGTCAGAGTCAGTCGAGAAGGTAGAAGAGTGGAGAACACATGACAGTACAGCCGCTGGTAACGCGTTCGGGACGCGTCGGGAGCCGGGCTCACGCGTACTCCGTGTCGGTGGAGAGCGAGCGCTCGGCGGGCGAGCGCCGGCCGCCGCCCTCCGCCGCCGCCGGCTCGCCCGCCTGCGCCTGCGCGTACGCCAGGCTCTTCTGGTAGCTGAACAGCTGCCGCTCCAGCGAATAGTTCTCCGCCTGCAGCGCCGCCACCTCACGCCTGCGAACCATCGTAAATACTTTATTCAAACCCTAATCTATTGGATATACATTCTAAATCTTGACAATACCGACCTCATTTGGTGTGCATGTAGACGACAGAGGTCATCGTATACGTGATAAGTAGCCTGGAACAGTAGATAGGTGTCGCCCCATTCGAGCCGCACCCGGAGCTCGCCGCCGGCGTGCAGGAACGCGCAGCCGGCTCGGGAAACGTCTTCTACTCGGAGCGCCGTCTCCATCATCAGACCTTCGTCGGCGCTTTCTTGAGCGTAGTAATGCTCGAAGGGTGCGCCTGGAAGTTCGTCCGCGTCCGGTTCACCGGGGGCCGGTGACGCTCGCACCAGCCACGCCGACCAGCTCACGTACCGTAGATGATTCCGGGGAACGTGATGCACATCACGATAAAGCATATGTAGGCGTACAGTTTCAGAGTGAGTATCGCAGCGCAGGGCCCACGCCTGCTTGTCGCGGTCGTAGCATGTGGCGGCACGTCCTGCCGCCGAGACCGCCAGCTCCGCCAACGCACGGGCCCACACTAGCTCGACAGTCAGTCGGACACCCTTGTGAAGAATTCGAGAGGGAGGGCGAGGGTTCCAGGGCGGTGTTCTTCCTTCCGGGTCACATACGCACTCGAGAGGTCCGGAATGTAGTCGCCGCTCTCCCTCTCCTAAAGCGAGGGCGTAGCGGATCCGGCAGCGTTGTCCTTCTCCCGATAAACGTACTAGCCGGAGTGTGAGCGGCTCCTTATTCCCGCCGCTCGCGGACACCGACCAGTCGAAGCCGGCGAAAGCTATAGGTGGCGTGTCCAAGCGCGGCGCGCGCAGCTCGCACGAGTACAGAGTGCGGACTCTTGACATGGTAAGTTCCAGCTGGAACTCGCCCCGCGCGTCCGCGAACTTGGCGGTCAGCTCGGCGAGCGTGATGCAGCGGCCGCGGCCCTGCGCCGCGCAGCCAGCGCTGAACCTGACCTGTTTGCCGGAGAAGCCTTCGTTGGCTGTGAAGTGGTCGCGGCTGAGCAATGTGAACGTGAAGTCCACGTAGACGCGCATCCCCTCGCAGGCTCCGCGCCATACCAGATACACACCTGTCGACGTATATGTATATTAATATTTTTCTATCATTTTGCAGTAATTATTTATTTATAAAAATGAAATTCTGTAAAAAAATATTTCGACTTTAGACTAAAAACATTGGTATGAGATTTTATTTTAGTAACTCACCTAGAGAGGCGTCGGTGCGACTGAACGCGACCGCCCATCGCTGGTGCGAACAGCAGAAGTCCTTCGAGGTGACGTCGCGGTCGGGTTCACGGGTCGCTGACCTGGTGACCACGAAGGTAAACACGTGGGTGTCGGCGCGGTCCTTGAGCCGCGTCGCCCGGTACAGCAGCGCCATGCGGCCGCGCGCGCCGCCTGCACACCAAACCTCGCACTCAATACAAAATGAGGGAAATTTTTACTTCTAACGATGTAATATCAAAGTAGAAGTAACAAACCTTTTGTATAAACCAATATATTACATAAAAATTAAAGTATTAGTCATTAATTTATAAAACAGATACTTTACTTCGAATCAACTTTCCAACAAAAGGTATAGTAAATTTGGGAGTTTAATTGTTGAATACATATGAAACATACTCATAGGTTTTAATATTTCCTTAAGCGTTCCTCCAAAAAATTTAAACTACGAAAGTAGACAATTTGTGGTGAACATGATTGAGATTGAGATCTTGAGGTAACATTCAATCACATAGTTTTTGATTTACATTATCTTACTTAACTAATCGTAGAAGACATATTGTCCATTTTATTACCTTACAACGGAATTCAATGAGGAAAACTATTACATACCTAGTCTAGAAACATGTTTCGATCTGTCTACATAGGTTTTAATATACTGGCAAGGTCTACGGGATTTGGTTAGTAAGCATATAAATTTCAGTTCCATAATCTCAACACGACCGCAGTTCAACATTGCCAATGCAGACTGGAATTGCGGTTTGATCTCTGAACTGAACAAATACTTGTGCTACCCGCAGACGTTTGTTTCGTATTCGAGAGCAATAGTTCACTAGTTCCGTTTTCAGTTCAACCTTAGTCGCTAAATAGAGGAGTTCAAAAAATTTTATAGACCAACAATTGACCTTAATTTCACAAATGGGTAGCAATTCTGTATTTGCTCTTCCAAAATATTCCGAATTGCCGATTGCATGGAAATTACATTAACAGATGTGGCTTCAAATTGATTGTATTTATTTATTTAAATATTCATTATTCCACTTTCAGACGTCTTAAAACTTTAGCAGACCTATGAAGACATTGAGTTCTCTTAAACAATCTAAAACAACAATACATTACTTACAAGTGATTAGCCGTTGCTCTACGGAACTAAAAAATTTAAAGAGCAATGGTAATCCATCACAGGTACATATCTTCTTAATTATAGTCATTAATTTGGGAGCTATGATTACAAAAACAGGTGTTAAATTTATTACTTACTACTCCTCAAGTAAAAGGTTAAGATCATTTCATATTAAGGAGAATGTAAGTAACAACTTGCGCTATCAACAACAGTAAAATTTCATAACTTTCGCCATACAGTTCTCGAAACTGGAAGATTTCTTGGAGTTAGGAGGGCGTGTGTAGACTGAACTTTCCAGAACTTCTGGAAGTTATCTTTATCGATCAAATGTTCCTCGAATAAACATACGTACGAGCGATTTACTTTGATTTATTATAAATTTCATTCGCCGTAACAACACATTATTACTTTATAATATATAACATATATCATTCGGGGATACGGATGACACGTTATACGAAAGAATAAATATGACACCTGAAACTAATTTTATTTTTGTGACTTAGATTTCTTTAAGTCAATTCATTTAAACATTTTAATAACTTGTCTATATTTAAGTTGAAAATGCAGAAAGGAATATTAGCGCAACTATCTCGATCATTTTGATATAATCATAACTATAAAGTTTTTATTCGATTATTATGGGTAGTAGTAGATGTAAGAGGTCTCACACATCTCACGGGACCCAAGCCAACCTCACCTGCTTATAGTGCATCCTGGCGATCAAAAAACGAGGCTCTACCTCCCCTAGAATCCGCATTGGGCCAGCGTGATGGGAGATAGTCCAAATTCTCCTACTACTGGAGGCCTATGTCCAGCAGTGGACTTCTTCTACCGGCTGATGAAGATATTATTTGGCAATGAAATAAAACCCGGTAAATAAGGTTTATATTGTAAACATCCTAACTAGAGCTACTTTCTTATAGACAATCGTAACACTTGTTATTAATTGAACGTCCTACTAACACCACATTGCGCTCATGGTCTTGAAACATAAGGTGTTACTTAAGTAATTTCACTAGCTGATGATCTCAGATAGTGAAATTACTTCAAATTGGAACACAGTAATGTTTACAAATTGCTATTTGGCAGTAGAAAGAGCTGCGGTAGTACAAAGCTAGACAATCTCCGACAACAGAAACCTACCCCCAGTATACTTTTACCGTACCACCATTAACTATTACCACAAATACGCACACCTGTAAAGGAAATTAGGGTAAATTTAATATAACAACATTTCAGTGAGTTTCTTACGTTTTAATCACATAACTTGGAATTGAGAAAATTGAGAAAGTTGATTTACGAGTGAAGATTGCCTCCGGGGCCCGGATATTTATGGGTCTCGCTCCGGCAGCTAAATTCCGTGACACTGCGATCGATGTTAGAGATTATAACAAATTAACTTTAATATGTTTATATTAACTTAGTGGTGGAAGGCCCCTACAAGCTGAAACGACGATCTGGTTAAGGTCGAGGAAATCCGATAGATGCAAACAGCGCAGGACTGATCGAAGATCTTTGGTGGAGGCCTATGTCCAGTGGGCATTTATCACTGATGATGATGTTTATATTATACTGTAATCAATTGAACATGTTACTTTCACCATGGTATAGCGAATTGCCACACGAAGATCCCTAGACAGCATTAGGTCTTACGTAGACAAACTCTTAGCGGTCCTTTATATTTGGCTATTCGACGAGACGAGCATGACATTCACGTAAGTCTCGTTAGCCCAGTAAATTCATTACCTTACAGCACCCTTCAAATCGGTACACGACAATGATTGTACAATGCTGTATGACGGCAGAAATAGGCAGTGCGGATCCACTTAAATGGTCTCTAGTAACGAAGCCCTACCACCAATAAATACTCTCTTCACTCAGAAAACTAAGGTCCTTAAACAAACACCAGTATTGTCTGTAATAGATCTCGCTACATTTTGTAATTCTATGAACAAGTTTTTGAGTTTAAACATCTAATCCTTCTTGTTGAAAGTCTTTCGAAGATTTAGAAAATAGGAAATAGAAAATATTTATTAGTACACAAATTACAACACACAGCAACAAGTACAACAAAATAAAATACTAGAAGCTAGAAAGTGTCGCGGTCTGTGTACAAATAGGAACTCACTCAACATGGGTCATGGTGTGAGCCATGACGCCAGTTTTCAGTGAGCCCTGTCAAACATTTTTTTTTTATCATTATATTTTATGTACAACTTATTTCTTGCAACCACAAAAATATACGCGAAGACAATAGAATTTCTCACAGTCAGAAAATTACAGAATTCTCTCGTACGTGAATTCATCGCAATTTGACTCACGGAATATGAGGTCTTTTTACATTCGTATTCAACATTAAAAGATGTACTCCAGCCATTGTGACGTAAACAAAAGAGAGCAATGAAAGTAAAAAGTATGGTGTAATCACTTTTTGAGTACCAAAGCTACCAGATTTTATTACTCTTCATTGGTAGTAGGTCTCTGTTAATGAAGACCATCTAGGTACGTATGTACGTACCGCCACAGCACCTATTTCTCCCGCCAAATAGTAATGAGCGAACATTACTGTGTTCAGGTTTGAAGGATGCTGTATGCTAGTGAAATTACTTGGGTAACGAGGCTCAAAACCCTTAGTTTGTAAGCGACGCTTGCTATGTGGTGTTGTGCATACCACCTTAAACAGCACCATGTTATGGACAAGCGTACTTACCATCAGGTGAATGCCTTGCTTCACTTATTGCCTATCTTATATAAAAAATATAATCAAAAGTAAACCGGAAAAATTATACGGAATCGCTAGTTGAAAACGTGGGCTTAACAATTTCCTTCAGCACCAGGAAGCAATTTACATAATTGCTTACGGCTTTAACATAAGCTCAAATTACAGGGTACACGACGGAAATATTACATAATTATTTTTAACAATTTTCATATTTCAGTGATTACAGAGGACATAGTTTTTATTTCGCGAAGCGAAGGCAATGGTCAGGGCACATAGTTCACAGAACCGTTAAACGTTAGAGACTCAAAGTACTGGAAAGGCGATCCCGGGCTAGAAAGCGTAGCGTTGGCAGATCTTCCACTTTTTTTGTGAAGTCGACACTCTCAGCCACTATTATGGCCGCAAAGGCTTTATCCGATCCAGACTCCGCCAGCTGAAATATGAGAAAAATATAGGGGAAAGGATGAGGCAAGGGTCGAAGAGATGGACAGTGAAAGTGAATGTAAGTGGGAAGAGAAAAAGAAAAGGGGAAAGGTAGTCGAATAGGTAACCTCCCATTATGTAGCGAGACGATATAAAAAGAGTCGCTGGGAGCAATCCAAACAGCACAAGATCTTATTTTGTGGAATACTTTACAAGAGACTTATATCCAGCAGTGGACGTCTATCGGTTAAAATGATGATGATTTTTTTTTATTCATTTAAAAACTTTATCGACACATCTAAAATTAGGGTTCAATTAGCGGACAGTCAACTTACGAGGTGGGATTTACTGTGGTAGGTGAACTGAGAAAGTAAAATTTAGTAGTACATATATACATATACATACAGTATTATATATAAATACAAATGTAGACAAATATATATACAACTATATGAAAATACAAATATACATACATAAATCAATAAATACATACAAAACAACCTAATCTTGTAATTCTAAACAGTTCCGTTACACTAATCTTCTGAAAACTTTTTTGTTTGAAGCTCTTTTAATATTATGAGGCAAGGAGTCCAGGAATTGTATTATGTTCAGCAAGTGATAAGGATAGGCTGAAATTAGGATGGTGGTTTAATATTTTTGTATTTACTATAGCGGTCTTCGTTGCCGTATTAATGTTACCGGCGTTTTATATTAAACAGTGTTTTTAATCTATCATTCTACTCTAATTTATCAGGAACTTCTACAAACTGCGTCCAGAAGGATTTAAATTTTACGTTACAAAATTGCTATATATATCAATTATTCTTTTTATGGGTGGTAAGAACTTTCTCGTATGTATATATAAAGTATAAAAAGTTTTAGAAAAACGCATATTGTTGTTTTGTACGTCATTAAACAATTACGATTTAGGATAATATTATATACGTTACATTAGTACATTGGAAATTTTATTATGCATATCCGAATTACACTCTATGTATATATATACCTGAATAAGCAAAACCTCGAGAGGTGAAATGCATATTAAAAAATGCTTGTCTAGTAAAATTAATCTCACATCTAAAACAAAGATTTTCCCTAGAGCGGAGCGAGAGAAGCATTTCCAAAATTAAATCTTCTTTCGTTATTAAAATACTCATTTTTACCGTTTCTAATCTACGGCAAAACTAACATATATTAATCTGTGTTTCATAATTAAAAAAACTATGAAAAATCTACTCT
This sequence comes from Pachliopta kotzebuea, assembly GCA_018246255.1. Lineage (NCBI taxonomy): Eukaryota > Metazoa > Arthropoda > Insecta > Lepidoptera > Papilionidae > Pachliopta > Pachliopta kotzebuea. The sequence goes on along the minus strand of DWLS01003349.1, from coordinate 2,787 downwards.
TAAACAGCTTGATGTAATGATGTGAAAATGTCCACAGTATGCCTACTGTTCATCAGCACAATCAGCTTCAATAATCATACATTTTATACGTATTAATCAGGGCAAAAACTAGACAGTTTTACTCCTTTCCAATCAATATTACTAATAAAAAATATGTAAAGGTATATCAAACAATAGAAAAAGGTCTAAAAATTTAAAAGCTATACATGGTTATTATATTACGACTAATTACAGAGTAGGGTAACTTTTTACGGTTAAAATTCATAACTGACACATGAAATTATATCGTACGAAAGATATAGATAGATCTTTAATTATACCTTTTCATAAAAAAATACCTTTTTTTAAAGAATAATGATATGTGTATAATCAATCTTTTTCCCTGTCTAAGGAATCAAATTTTTAAATGACCAAATTTTATTTTTATACACTTTCCTGAAAGCTCTGTCAATTGATCAATGTCATTGACTGGAGCGTATATAAAAAGAAATTTATAGTTTTCTCTGTATTTATTTAAAAAAAAATGTTTGTTCATAGTAGTTTTTGTTTACATTGTTATGAAAGGACGAGATTGAAAGATCATTATCTCAAAATGGGTAAGAAATAATCATCAAAATCTGAATGTTGTATTAAGTTTTGCGTAAGTAACAATGATGGCTTTATTCGTACGACACTAACAACATATATATAGATGTATCACGCCAAAGGAACCAGAATTGAACATTAAACTTGTTAATTAACATCGACCAATGGAACCTCGGCCTGTTGACATCTAAACGATCTACTAACTGTCATGAATAATAAAAACAGCAGTGGAGTTGGAACTACTGCAGGCACATACTGAAAATTAAGCTCTGCTTTCACAGCTAAATAATTAAAGACTTTATGCTTACCATTTAACATATTAATTACAGTTTTTATTTATATTTTATTATCAAAATGGCATAAATTGTACACATCTATAAATAGCCAAAGTATCAAAATAATTTTTTTAAATACTAATCAATAGCAATTATTTTGTTATTGTAACTTCTGTATAATTCGTTATCAGCCGCTAGACGTTCACTGCTGGATATAGGTCTCCTCCAATAATAAAGGGATTTGGACCATATCGTACCACGCTGGCCCAAGTCGAGTTGGTGATAAGCCAGATCCTCGTTCGTTGATTAGCAGGATGTACCAGTAGGTGAGGTTGGCTTGAGTCCCGTAACTTGTTATATGTATAATAATCGAATAATAACTTAAAATGTTAAAATTCAATCAAAACGATTAGAATTGCGCGAACGTTGCTTACAAATTTTTTTTATTTAAACATTGACAAGTTATTAAAGTGACTAATTTAATTGACTTAACAAAATCTAAGTGAATAAAATGAAATTAGTTCGACGTGTCATATTTGTCATATTATAACTTCTGGTAGATCTCTGATGCCAGTGACCGTCTGGGTAAGTACCACCACAGTTCCCATTTCTACCGCCAAATACTAGTGTGCAAAAATGCTGTGTTCCAGTTTAAAGGGTGCTATATGCTAGTGAAATTACTGATGTAACGAGACTTAACACCTTACGTCACACGTCGACGAGCGCAATGTGATGCTATGTGATAGTATGAGATATATATTATAAGATGGTATATCTCAACCAGCGTCACATTATTATCGGCAAGCGTATCACTTACCACCAGAGGAACGTATTGCTTGACTCCTCGCCTCGTCGTATAAAAAAATATTGAGATTGCATTTTTTTAATATGTACGTTATGTTTGTATTTATAAAAAAAACTGCCATCAACGTTTTATTATATATAAACTTGATGTTTAGACTTTCACGGAATAGATTTACTCGTCTCATCATCGAAGTAACGTTTTTGTTTGAACACGGCGCGACATGGAGTCATTACATCCGAAATAACCCAATTTATATGCGGAAAGGAGCTCCGAAGCATATAGATGGAATAAATTAACTAAAAATTTACTGTACATAGTTTTAGGGCAAGGTATAAGCTTATATCTTAACTAGCAATAAGTTTCTCTTGTCTGAAAGGTTTGTTGATAGGTAAGAGAAGTGAAGACGAGCTATAATGTTCAAACATTACTGTACAAGAAGCTTTAGATGAAGGAGCTTTAAAAATTGTTAGGGTATCATCATACGACCTTGTATCACAGACATTCATAGTTAGATTCCGTGATAACATATTTTTCTGGAATATATATAATAACTAACAATAAGAAGAGTTCGAGACTACGCAGCATCTTCGCGTCCCAGTTACTGCAGTAGCAGTAAAGATGTACAAAACCGAATCTTTGTCATTTACATTGGGCCTTATGAAAAGACTAAGAGTCTCGCAAAGGGCAATATAGAGGCAGAAATGAGTAGATCCGTAGAAGAACTAAGGTCAGCGAAATAGCTCGCAAGTTTGCTGGGTTTCAGTGATAATGAACATGATACATTGCGTAGAAGACTGACAACCGATAGGGCAGTAAAGCTCTAGGCAATCGCTTACTCGTAAACGCAGTACTGGAAGGCCTCCTACAAGGTGTACCAACGATTTTGTAAATGTCGCACGGCGCAGAACTGATTAGAGAGGAGATAGTAGAAAGAGGTTCGTGTCCAGGTTTATATCGGCTGACGATTGATACATAAGAACCAGAGTATTCTGAACAGTCGAACGTGCATAATGAACCACGGTCTCATTGTCAGTTGAAATGATATTAATTTTTTTTTTTTTTTTTTCGGGTGATGTCGATGCTTTCGGCCACCATTATGGCCGTGAAAGCTTCATCGGACCC
>DWLS01003348.1:0-15920 GCA_018246255.1 Pachliopta kotzebuea | reverse complement strand
GCTAGGTTAATGCGCTTTACCATCATCGATCACATCTTCACTTAACACCAGGTGGGATCGTGGTCAAGCATTAACCTTTACATAAGTAAAAAAAAAAAAAATATTTTAGCTTTAATTATAACTTTCACACTTCATTTCCCTCCTCCTTGGTTGACTGGTAGTGAATGACCACAAGCATTAAATCCGCCTATTGAACACTAATTTTAGGTATTTCAAAAAGTTTTTCAAATATAAAAGAAACCGTGTGGAAACCAGTTAGCTCTATTTTTCTTAATTTTCCCTAATATAATTATTCAGGGCTTTTTGAACTTATATATACATCATTCAATACTTATGCTATATCATCTACCATTACAAAACCTGTACATACACATATGTGTATATAGTCATATTTATATGTTCTTATTTCTATTATTTACTACAGTACATATCCTTTGACAATATTATAAACTTTATAACTAATTTATATTTTATTAACTCGTTTAAATTATCAGTATGTAGTAGCCTTGTTTCCTGTTCAAATTCATACCGTAACATACAATGAATAGGACACTCAGTAAGGAACAGTTTCCTCAGCAGCGTCATCACATACACATGTTATATATATTAATGTTTGAGTTTTTCGTGAAGATATTAAACTTTTTCAAATAATATATATGTAGACTATCGAATTCGTGAGCCGCCTTCCGATAGAGGAGACGTAATTGCCAATGTTCCGTGCGGTGGGTATTGCCAAACGTGAATGCCAACTTGAAATGCCATTCTGGTTTGGCGAATGTTAAACTCGTTCACGGCGCCACTTAGCGGGTTCGAGTAAACAAAATATCAAAGATTTTAATTTAAACTGTGATCATTTAAAAGTATCAGTTTCTTTATTCTAAGCGATAAGACGAGTAAGGCGTTCACCTGATGGTAAGTTATACGCTTGCATATAACATGAAGCTGATTAAGATGGTATACACAGCACCACATTGCATTTATCACCTTGAGAAAGTTAAGTCTTCTTACCCCAGTAATTTCACTAGCTTACAGCACCCTTCAAATACAACACAGTAATGTTTGTCGGCTGCAATAGGAGCTGCCGTGGTACCTACTTAGACGGTCTATGATAAGGATACACTTTCCCACAACATGACGCTGGTTAAGATGATACACATCACCACAGTGCGTTCATCTCAGACATAAGGTCTCGTAATTTCATTAGCACACAGGACCATTCAAACTGGTACATAGTAATGTTTGCATATTACTATCTGGCGGTAGAAATGGGAGCTGCAGTCTCTGTTACTACAGACCGTTTAGGTAGGTACCACCTTATACCTTCGTGAAGTCAAGGGTATTAAGCATATTAAGCTATCACGACTCTTGTTAGAGGTTTTTAATTTTTTTTAAACTCGTTCCCCTTCTTATGATGGGTAAGCGATTTATTTATTTCATTCCTATCTTCCTTTGTTCTATCCTTTCACTCAGCATTATCTTTCTTCCATTCTTTGTTTTCTTCCACACATCGCCTCTCATTCCAAAAACGGCCTCGTCTTTACAATTTTCATTTTTACATCTTCTTAATCCATTTTTATACATTTCTTGCTCTATTTTTTTATGTTCAGTATACACTTTTATATTTGCTAATTTATCTATTTACATTCACGTTTCAATTTTACTTTAGTTACACTAACACCTTTTACATTTTTCCCGTCTTATTCACTTACGGTTTTGTTCCTTTCTATTATCTTCTGTAGTATTTCTTTCGCGTACTTAATAAAGATGGGGCGACTCTTGTCGTCACTAATCAGAGGCGATGCTACCCACGCTAATCTTTACGTCATGTTCAATTTCGGAGTCTTCTATATTTCCACTATATAAAGAACAGGAAGTGACATGCACGACGATCTGGTCCAATGATGGGTCAAAGACACGAGGGACTCTCCTTACAATTGAAACGTTGCAAGTATTCGGAGAATCGCCCGTGTTCATTGAGCATTTGAACCAGACTCGAGTCCAGCTCCAGCCTTCAAAGGACGCGAAAAGCTACCTCCACGTTCAGGAAGAATAGCAAGGTTACGTCGCCGTTGACCTTTCCACATACCATGTTATAAGTTAGCGGCTGGTAGGTTGCGTGGTCGGCGGTGGTGTTATTGGTGACCAGTTCCGGGCCGCGGTCCAGCGATTGATCAGAGCGGGTTCAGCGACCGCTCTCCCTCCTAATTTGAATTCGCGGCGCATTATCGCGCGGGGAGCCCTAATTGGATAACAATGAGGGCGCCGGCGCCTCCCCCACGGTCCGGCGAGCCAGTGCCCCCGTCCGGCGCCCGCTCTCCATGCCCATACACTTAATTGTCGCCGTTTATGGCGACGCAGATATACTGAATCGATATATCTGCTCGTTCGAAGAAAAACCTCCCATTTCATATCTCTTATATAACAAACACAAAACTGTTGAATTTGCGAGCAGCTTTCGTCATCAAGCCAAGTGTTGGAATGATATACTTCCACAACTGCCTGAATATATTAATTTCAAACAAAAATAAAAACTTATATTATAGAAAAAACAAAATATATAAAACACTGCAGGAACCTGCAATATTCTCTGTTTATGTTGGCAATAGCGCCCTCTATGAAGCTTATAGGAACTAAAACGCTTGAAGAAAGCAACCAATCAGAGCAACGATTATTAACCAATCAGAAAGAGACTAGTTCCCGCCGAAACGGGATGTAAAAGGAGTCGACAAATACGACTGAGTATTCATTCATTCTTCTTTAAATTGATCGAAGCAAATATCACAGTGTTCAGTTAATATTAAATAGTCTATATTGTAATACTTTATCCATAATTTGTCGTGAAAGTGGATAAAAACCGATCAAATTCTACTACAATTACTAACCATGATAATATGTGAATATAGATAATCTGTGTTACCTTAAACTTATTTCTAAAGTACTAATTATTGGTAATAGCGCCCTCTATGAAGCTTATAGGAACTAAAACGCTTGAAGAAAGCATCCAATCAGAGCAATGATTATTAACCAATCAGATAGAGACTAGTTCCCGCCGAAATGGTATATTAAAGGCATTGACAAACACGCCTGAGCATTCATTATTCTTTGAATCTTTTGAAGTGAATATCGTTCTGTGTTCAGTTACTCCAAAATATTTAAACGAACGTAATTAATAATCTATGAACTATAAGAAAATATATAATCTTTGCAAATTATTGGAGCAACAATTAGTTTTATCGACTTCCACGACTGTACCAGCAGGTGGTATCTGGTATTTAAACATGTTACTGGTGTTTAGCCTAAAAATCACTGAATATGTTTGTATATAATCTTGTTAGTCCATGTATGAGTCGTGATAGCCTAGTGATTTGAAAGTCTTCCACTTCGAAGGTTCCGTTCAAATCCGGCCTGCACCAATGAATTTTTCAATTCATGTGTAGTTAGTATAGATTCACTTATATCACGTGTTTTGACGGTGAAGGAAAATATATATACGATGACCATCCGTCGTCGGACTAGTATGTGAAATGGAAAAGACAATGGCAACACCACTACATTATAACTGCTAAGAAAATCTTCAAGTGGTTTACTAAACATGAAGTCCACGACCCTCAATCATGAGGATATACGACTTAGAAAAAGTCCATGTATATGTATGTGTGTGTTTTTTGTGGAACATTTCTTATCAAACTCGTATACTAAGTATTATATCTTTACACACAATGCCAAGTTCAATCCTCACCAGCTGGCGACTGGTGATCTTCCACTGATAGATTTTAAGCGCAACTTTTCACTGTTGTCGTCAGCGGTATTTCCGAACCAGTACAACATGGGGACCTTCAGGAAAAGATCGTATCACTTCCTCCTTCAAGGTCGGCAGCATCAGTAATCACATCACGTGTACTGTTCGCTCGTTTGCCTACTTTCATTATAAAAAACAAAGCAAACCGACAAATATTACCTTCACCTGATGGTATAACACCTATAACAATTTGGTATTAATCAGGTTGTTTAAAAATTCTCCTATTTTTACAGACAGTATATGCATTACTTTGTTCCGGTTTGAAGGGTGTTGTATACTAGTGTAATTACTGGGGTAACGAGACTTAACAACTAAAGCCACAAGGCGACGAGCGCAATGTGGTGCTGTGTATACCATCTTAACCAACACCGATCCATAGACGAGCGTAATAACACTTACCATCAGGTGAACCTATTACTCATCGAATAAAAGAAAATATTAAGGACTAGACTAATAGAAAAGATTAGATTAATACCGGAAGAGTTTACTAATAATGTTACTACCAGATAGTATGGTATTTAAAGACTATTTTTTCTTTTTAAATATGTACATTAATATTTCCTTCATCAGCGGATAGACGTCCATTGCTGAATATTCTACTCCCCTAATAGTGACGGGATTTGAGCCATCTCTCATTTCGCTGGCTCAATGCAGGTTGGTGCACCAGAGCCTCGTTTATTGATTAGCAGGGTACACAACGAGCAACTGATGTTGGCTTGGGTCCCGTGACTTGTATGGGATCCATTACACCACATAATATTGTAAGAGTACACGGAAAAACACAGTAACATAAAATCAATATACAGACAATATGTTATTACACTTCCATAGCTGGTCAACTAATGTTGTATTAGACAAATTTATAGTCTGTATTGATCATATATAATAAGGAACTAATAGAACCTTTTTCTGTTTAACTATATTAATTTAACTAAATATTTATACAGAAACAAGTTTATGAAATATTGTCTAAAGATATATTACTATAGTAAATAGAAATAGGAACAAGTAAATGTCTATATATATATATATATGAAAGTTTTTCTTAATGCTTATATCCACGCGGTTTGATGTGTTTTAAAGCACGTGATATTATTTGTTATACTAACTGCATATAAATTGAATAATTCGTTGATGTGCGCCGGATTCGAACTCGGCACCTTCAGAGTGGAAGGTCGGCGTTGAAATAACTAAGCTATCACGGCTCATTTGTGTTAGTTTTGTGATAGTAAGATAGTATTAGTATTAAAGGAAACAAAAATCAAATATTTTGATCACATGAACGAGTCTCGATAACAGATTTGAAAATAATTTGGAGTATTAAAAATGTATGGGGAAAAGTTTATTATAAAAAAAATACAGTTTTCTCCTATGTTAAGTAAGAGGCGGAAACACACGTGAATTGAAGTGTCGTGGGCGTCGCAAACCGATGCGCAGGAAGATCTGTCCGTTGGCTTACATTATTCTAAACGATTGTACTGCGCATGCGCGCCGCTAACAATGTTAGATGGGCAGTAAAGAGAAGTGCCAGGGGTGGGAGTCGTCATCGCTGAAATTCTATTACGCGTTTTATACGCGGGGTGTCTTAATATGGAAGGGGGGTAGGTGTAAAGCATGACCGGTGTAACTTGAGCCGGAGTGGTCTCACCCATCCGCCCTCTTCGGTCGTAGTAATACAGCGTGAGAGGGACGCAGGGGGTCAGGTTACGCTGGCGCTTCATTGGTACAGTTAAATCCGCGCTCGGAGCGTAGCGCCTAGCAAGGGGTACGGTTTAGATGGTCGATTCGATCCGCGCTGTTTATTTTAAATTATAACTGTTCGATGCCGAAGGGTTTGGGTTTTATACTCCGCGAGGGTCTGAAGCGTTATTTTTAATGGGACTAGTGTTCCGTTGCCGAGACCTGCCGCGCGCGACGAATTAACCAAAAATATACGAATGAGTGTCCTTTACGTGGAGATGACATATACAATTCAGACAGTGGACTGAAATTCCTATAGAAATTATCTCTGCGAACTACAGCATGGAGTTCTTTAGAAAGCGCTGAAAAACTTCTCCATGATGTCTCCGACACAACAATCGTCCAATAAGCAATAGGTTTATTTTTTGATAATGTATAAAGCAATATAAGTGCAGCAAATTCAGTCTAAGAGGCTACCTATGGAAAAACGAACAAAAGGAATGTACAAGGAAAAGAGTGAAAGGTAAGAGAAATTAAAAAATAAAAGGAACTAAGCTAAACAAACGGCCCTTGCCGAAGACACAAAAGGGGAACGATTAGAAAAAAAGCTATGGTACCTCTTGGATGAGTGGGGACGAAAGTCGCTGCATACACTTTAAATGTAACAGAAAAGTAATACGAGAAATGTTAAAGAAAAACAATAAGTAGGAATGTAATTAGAAGGGAAATAGGACACTGATGTAGAAAATGAGATATTGTAAAGCAGAGACTGTAGTCTGAGAGGAGATACAAGAAAGAGGAACAAAAATATAAAGAAAATACGGTGTGAAAGAAAAGAAGATTTGAAAGATGAAATAAAGACCCTGACCTATGTAATCAGAAAGAACGATGAAAAAAACAATGGTAACTCTTACATGAGTGGGGAAGGTAGTCGTCGCTTGTACATATATATAGCACTAAAGTAATACAAAAAAAAAGCAATATAAAGGAATGTAATTAGAAGGGAAAAAGAACAGAAGTTAATGATGTAGAATATGAAATGAAATATTTTAAAAAGGAGATTGAAGTCTGAGAGGAGAAGCAAAAGAGAAGAACACAAATGTAAAGTAAATACTGTATTATAGATGAAATAAAAAATCCTGCCATACGGTAAGTAGAATAGTAACTTTTTAGGCAGGAAGATATGTAATGATACTTAACCGGTATAGATTATTTACTAGGGGAACGAGTAAAATGTTTATCATCACTATCACACTCAATGTCAACAATTCAAAGAAAAGATTAGCAGCTTACCTACCTAGGCCTATTCAGCAGTAAACATTTATAGGTTGAAATAATACTATATATGCAACGAGGTCTATTAAAAGTTTGAAATATATGCCGACTGACCGACCTAAAGCTGTTGGACGTTGTTTAATAATTCCACGAGCAGTAGGAAATAGCTGGTCTTAATTGAAGCGGCAGACGGACGCTATATAGAATTTACTGGAATATAAAACCTCGTTCTGCTTATAACTTTGATATATAACAATATTGCTTTGATTTAACTGTTAACATTTGAGAGTTGGATTTGGGAGTATATCAACCACTCAACACTTCTTTTTGTCGCATGTAACTTCAGAAGATATCGTAATTCTGCGGTCAAGTCAAGGTTACGTGGAATTTATACCCATTAAAGCCCCCTCGGTGTTCATTCTCACTGCACTGCTGCTGAGAACATCCCAGGGAGAGCTATCGCCCTCTCGATGATAAACAGTATGCTACGTCAATTTACGAAACCACTTCGTACTTGTCGTCTCGGGTTTACTCAATGGACATACAGGGTTCCTACCCTCAAACTCCCGAACCCTTTCAGTCTCCTTCTACGACAGGCAGGGCTTACCTTACTCCTATTCTTGATAGCCCGAGACTACAGGGCTAAACAATTCAATACCTAGGCTTCTTATTTAACATCACGCGAATTTGGGTTTAAGTGTATCCATGAGAGTTACATAATAGCAATATTACTTTAGTAGATATTAGTCAGTGAAAGTTTCACTTTATAGTATCCTTTCAATCGGAGCTAGAACTAAAGTACAGATCTAAATAATGGTAATTTGATAATATTAGAAGAGATCCAAACAAACAAGTATTCTGAAGACTGGTGAAAAGGTACTCTTTAGAATCACAAGTTTAGGTTATTTTGTATGTATTTATTGATTTATGTATATATGTATTTATTTATGTATTTTTGAATATATCTTCACATGTATTTATGTATAGTATTAAATGTATAAAGCTATAAATAAATTTCGTTTATGCTCTAAATCAGTGTTTTACTAACATCTTGGTCCCATGTCCCCACGGACCTTATTATTTAACGCTCCCAGAGAAAATTTGCAATGAATTGTAATAGTAAATTTTTTAAAAGTTTCAAATTGTCCGTCTAAATAACATAGTTGCTCCCTTTTTGGGGCCTACGCCCTCACCTTGGGAAACATTGCTCTAAATTCAACTTTCTCATTTCACCTACCACAGCATCTCCCACCTCCTCTGTTGACTGACAGAGAAAGCCCACAGGCATTAAGTCCGGCTATTGGATCATTTACTTTAGAAGAAATCCATGTCCAGCAGTGGACGTCCATCGGTTGAAATGATGATTAGACCTTAAATTAAAGATGTGTGCTAAAAAGCTATTAAATAAAACTATGTTAACCTTTCATTGTAATATAATATATTCAATGTTATTCAAGTATATATTAGATTATGAAGTTGTTTATGAATATGCACGTGGCGGTACATCCGGTTCGTGTAGGTCTGCTTGGAATCGAAGCGGGGGGATTACCTAGTTATGCCGGACCACGGACTTGCAATAATGCACCAACACGGCCGCGGGCTCGAGCGATGGGAATCCATTAAAGGTGTCCACGGAAACATCAAGAGGGACCCATTATATATTACAAAAAATTCCGGAGTAAAGATGATGTAAGTGGCAGCGTTAGTCTCCTGTGACGAGTCATGGTTCAGAAGAGCGACGGTAACTAGAGACGGCGGCCGATGGACACGAAGGTTAACCTTGTCTTACAATATATAAGTAATTACTAAGAAAATATTAAAAAATATATATCTGTCGTAATAATCTTATAGACATACATTTTTTCTATTCGAACATATGTGCAAAGGATTATATATAAAATTGTAAATCTGCAAAAAAGAAACTAGCTTGGAAATTAGGACAAACTTACAAATCTCAAACAGGGAATATTCGTATTCTCTATCAAATTAAAACCATTTTAATTACAAAAAACTATTTCTATATTTGCACTAAATATATAAATTAATTCTGTTTAGCAAACTAACTTGGAAACTATACCTGCATCAAATAGCAGTTGTAGGAGCTGACCATAAGAAACCCAAGTTCTGAGTAAATATAAGTTCCATTAAAAATAAAATTGCAATTTATATACAAATTTGTAAATCTGGAAAAAAGAAACTAACTAGGAATTTTATTAAGAAGCAAAAGAGTTAAGGTCCTATTAGTCTTTGTTGTAATGCGTTCACCTGATGGTAAGTGATACTTTTGCCCATAACATGGTGCCGGTTAAGATGGTACACACAGCACCACATTGCGCTCGTTGCCTTCAGACTCAGGATGTTAGATCTCTTTATCCCAGTATTTGACCTAGCTTACAGCAGCCTTCAAATTGGACCATAGTAATGTTTAGGCTTAAGCTGCGTAGGTCCTACCTAGACAATAAGATGTAATAGAGGTCAGCAGTGAATACATTCTGATTTAATTTTGTCAAGACTAATTTAAATGCATCATAATCAGCCGATATAAGTCCACTGCTGGATATATCCTTTCAACAAAGTACAGCCAGTAAAGTATATGCAGTCGAATCATCAATTGTAAGGAACTCAAGACGTCTTACGAACAACCTTTTTAGATGATGATTATATAATTGTAATAATTCTGCTTTGCGGTGAGGATTTAGTATTAGGCAGAACTTGGAGGGCAAAGTTTTTCAAAACTAACACCAAAGGATTTAAATTAAATATCATCAGTTTAAAAGAACGGCTACTAGATTTCCAAAGTCTCGATTTTGATAAAATATTATTTTTACTAGTGGTAAGTCTTCATTATCGGCGACGGTCAAGGTAGGTGCCGCCGCAGCTCCTATTGCAGCCGACAAATGGTACTGTGCTGTAGTTTGAAGGTTACTATATGTTAGTGAAATTACTGAGGTAACAAGGCGGAGAGCGCAATGTGGTGCTGTGTGCGTTTTAACCAGCGCCATATTACCCGTATCACTTAGCATCAGGTGAACGCATTGCAGCAAAGATTAATAGGACCTCAACTCTTTTGCTTCTTAATAAAATTTCTGGTTTCCAAGTTAGTTTCTTTTACATCGTTTAATGGAGCTATATTTATTGAGAACTTGGGTTTCCTTTGGTCAGCTCTACAACTGTTATTTCATACAGGTATAGTTTCCAAGTTAGTTTGCTAAACAGATATAATTTATATATTTAGTGCAAATATAGAAATAGTTTTTTCTAATTAAAGTGGTTTTAATTTGATAGAGAATACGAATGTTCCCTTTTTGAGATTTGTAAGTTTGTCAGTTACGAAATGTGCTCGAGTTTTCGCTCGGGTTGCGTCGGAACAACTGTGTCAACAACCTTGCCAAGCTTTGCCGGAGGATATCTCCTTATCAGATAACAGTAAAGTGGCCGCAGTTGAGTGCCTTATCAGTCGGTATTGGGACGTGTGAAGTGTTGCCTCGCGTTTCGTGTTTGCAAATGTACCAGGAAGTGGGATAGGTATTTGTTGGTAATGGACTCCTTGTATGATTTGCGATTCTCGTTCATTGCTATCAGATATCAGCTGTTATTAAACTAACACAATCATTTCTTTGACTTGAATTTTAGTTTTTTTTTTGTATAATAATTAAATGAAAAAGAAGTAAACGTAATATTACAAGTACAACGTAAGATTCTTGCTTAGTAAACAAGCACTATATATTATACAGTACGTTTAACTGGCAACTTTACTAAGTATCGATCAGTGTTAACGGTTTAAAGTGAAGACCATACAAATGACCCCCCACCTGCCTTCAATTCCGCTCACACTTAGCATAGTTTCTCTGAAGTAGGCTTCTGTGAGGGACAATTTTTTCATTCAGTTTTATAGCAACAATTAAGCAAAATATTTTAAAGAGAACATTTTTTAGTATCCTAAGGTTAATGACCACGATTCCACCTGGTGTTAAGTGTCCATGTGGTCTGATATGGTAAAGCGTATTAACCCAGAAGCCTATTCACTCTAGCTTTGAAGACACTCACATCGTATTTGTAAAGGAACACCGACGCCGACAAATTGTTCCACTCCTTGGTTGTTCTCATTAGAAATGAGGAGACAAACATCTTTGTGGGTATACTGAGGATGTCCACAACATAAATATTAACAATTATTAAGGTTATGGTCAAGAGTGAGAGTTAACAAAAGGAAGAGGTGACCAAAGAGATGGAAGGCTTTTTTATTCCGACCATAATCTAGAAAGCTGGATGTTGGAAAAGTATATCTCATGCCATTTCTCAATAATTTTGCCCAGACTCAAACATGTATGTCTCCTGATCATTGTCATTTGAATATGCAAATTTTTTTGGTCGCTAAGGCTACTAGACTAGCAAAGTGTTCGCCTGATGGTAAGTGATACGCTTGCCCATAACGAGGCGCTTGTTAAGATGGTATACAAAGCACCACATTGTACTCATCAGTTGAGATAAGGTGTTAAATCTCGTAACCCCTCGAATTTCACTAACATACAGCGTCTTTCAAACTGGAACACAGTAATGTTTGCATATTACTACTTAGCGGTATATATTGAGATTTTGCCAAAGTCTTTCTCAAAGGTCACCACAGCTTCAAATATTATATATAGTATTGTATGTATATGAATAATAAAGTATAAGGATGTACCACATTTTTTTAAGCTTTAAATACAACCAAAGAGGTTTTATCTTTGTATATTTGAATTTTTATTTTTCTCTTTTTCACTTACCTCTTCCCTTAACTATATCCTCTTTCAATCTGCATTTTATCCATACTTCGTTCTTTTGCTGTATCTTCTTTTCTTTCAAGCATCGCCTCTCAGACCAAAGTAAAGCCATATTACATTTATCTTTTTTTATTTTTACATTTCATTTATTATGTTCGTCGTTTACATACAATCAACCAAAGAGCTTCTGTTCCTCGTTTTTAATAAGAACAGCTAAAGAGTGAAACAACTACCCAGAGTCAGTGTAACCATCTACATACAATGAGTTCGTCTTCAAAGAGAGTGAATAGACATTTGCTAGGTTAATGCGTTTCAACAACATAGACCACATCATCACTTAACACGTCGTGGTGAAGCTTTTGCTTTTAGCTTTAAATAAAAACCTACGTTGACTGGTAGAGAATGCCTATAGGCATTAAGCCTGCCTATTGGACTCTAATCTTAGATATTTCAATGAATTTCAAATAAATATAAAACGCTGACATATGTTAGACCAATAAGACTTGGTAGCCTAGTCCGAATCCGGCCTGCACCAAAGATTTTTCAATTTATGTCCAGTTAGTATAACACCAACTAATATCACTGTGACTATGAAGGAGAACATGGTGAAGAAACTTATATATGTATGTGATGACCATCCGCGGACGGGCTGGTTTGTGAAATGGAGAAGGCAATGGCAACATAAATCCATTTTAACTGGTAAGGAAGTCGCGTGGTTCATTGCATATGATGACTATGACCCTCAGTCATGAGGAAATACGACTTAGATAAAGAATATTAGAGTAAAAGAAGAATAAATGACCCAAGTAAAACAGCAGGCTTGAACTAGTAATGGTAACATAAGTTAAAACAAGCAGCCCCCGTATACCTGTCCAGCACCATCTAATGGCTCGCATGTATTCAGCTCTGGATGTAGTCCCTCCGGATCGGCGCCGGTCCTGCCATTAGAGGCTTAATCGAGAGTTATGGCTTCAGCGGCGCTTATCTGGCCGGCTTTAGAGGCACCTATACGTCTTCCTACTTAGGTATTGCGGCTTAATTTGTATGGAGAGCAGCACTCGTGTTACGGACTATGTTTTACATTCTGTATTCTTTCTAGATTTTTCTTTGCATTGGCTCTTTTCTTGTTGGCAGTTTGCATTTTATATAGCCGTCCATTTGATACATGACTCAGTATATGATATTAGTTATTACTACACATGTCTTGAGAAGTTTACTGGTGCAGCTGGATTAGAACCCGATACCCTCAACGTTCAGACTATCACGGCTCGTTAGTTTGTTGTAACTGCCACCTTCTCTCACAATCTATCATACTAGCAGTGTCTTTTATCAGAATAATGAACAGTATTTTTCTTAAAGGGGTGTAAGTGATCACATAAATCACGGAACCCAAGGCAATCTAACTTGCTCGAGGTGCACACTTCTAATCAAGTTACTAGGCTCTGCCTTCCCATCAACTTGGGTTAATGTGGTGGGAGATGGCCTTAATCCAGCAGTCAGCAACCTGCGTCTCTTTGGATGTGAACCTGAGGCTCTTTGGTTTCACACGCAAATATTTGATTACACAAAACATTAAAAATCATTCTGAATCGATTAACTTGGATCAGCCTTCATTTTTAATTTTTATGAATAAACACTATATATATATATATATATACTACATAAAACATTTTGTTTAAATGAAAAAGTAGAAAAAATTAAAAAATTTTGGTTGTCAAAAAAAATTGCGTATCTTTAAAAACTATGAAATTTTGTATATTGTAATTTTGGACTCTTCCGGCTTAAAGGTTACCAACCCCTGGTATAGCCAGTGGCCGTAAATCGGCTGATTCTCATCAGCCTGCTGCAGTCCACTGCTGGACAGAGACCTCTTCAAAGAAACGTCACTTAGCTCGAGAGGATTCTCTTGTTTTCGGCACTGCACTGGAAATTTACCCATAATCGCCACACTGGTCAAGGGTGAGATGATCAGCTTGGACAGGTGTCGCTGCTGCCCTACACCTCGGTATTCATAGTTTAAGAATAGTTATCTCACCATCAGTAGTGGTATCCTTTTGTCAACACCAATTAGGGAGGTGGAATTCAAAGCCGCTGCCTCACGGCAATCGGGTAATGATGTTCAAGTGCAAGGAGAATCCCTCGTGTCTTTGTGGCCCTACAGTGGACCAGACCGTGGTGCATATTGTCACCTCCTGTCCCTTATTTGGGAAAGAGAAATCTGATTGCAAGATCGAGCTTAGAATGGATATTAATGTTGGTAACATCGCCTCTCTGATGAGGGATGACGAAAATCTGTGGAGAAGGAAGTAAGAAGAAAGTGTAATAAAATTTAATATAACAAATAGATAATAAAGAAAAAAGTGTAAGAAATAAATGTAAAAGAAAAAAAATAAATGTAAAAGAAAAAAAATAAATGTAATAGAAAATATATGTATATAAAGAAATGTAAATAAATAAAAAGAAACAGCGAAAACAAAATTGTAAAATGCTGCGAAATTTATATTAAGATTGCTTGAAAGAAGATAAAGTAATACTGTACAAGAATAGAAGACAGATAAATATAGTATGAAAGAAGAGAACGTTCAGGGGAAGGAAAGTGAAGAATACAGGAAGGTTAAAAAATATATAAATAAGAGAAAACAAGGACACATAACTTAACTACGAAGGAGGAATTCTGTAAAAATAGAATCGGTTAGTGATGAAACGGTACCTCCGCCATCACCACCGCATACCATTATTACGTTACAAATCAGTTTAAAAGAATGAAGTAATATCGTTTATCAAACATTGCAACATAAGTTAACCGAAATAAAACGTAACTTGATGAACTTGAAATAACATTTCTTAACATAAATTTGCTTTTTATATATTTGCAATAGCCAATGTTGTGGTGGGGTGTCGTAAGGTCCAACTGAAACGTTACCGATGCGGATATTCGATGTGAAATTGTTTACTCACTTTTGTAACTAATAAAAATAAATAAAATTTCCTAAACCGTTAACTCTTACAATATTATGTGGTGTAATAGATCCCATACAAGTCACGGGACCCAAGCCAACCTCGTTTGCTTGTTGTGTACCCTGCTAATCAATAAACGAGGCTTCGGCTCACCAACCTGCTTTGGGCCAGCGAGAGTTGGCTCAAATCTCATAACTACTTTGGAAGGAGAATTTTAAGCAGTAGACGTTTATCGGCTGATGAAAAAGAAGACAATATTAATATACATATTTAAAAAAATTGTCTTTAAATATGAAACTATACTATTTGGCAGTTACATTATTAGTAAACTCTTCCGGTATTAATCTACTCTTTTCAAACTAATAGTCTACTCCTTAATATTTTCTTTTATTTAACGAGTAAGGCCTTCACCTGATGGTAAGTGATACGCTTACCTATGGTTAAGATGGTATAAACAGCACCACATTGTACTCGGCGGATAAGATATATGGTGTTAAATCTCATCACCCCAGGAATTTCACTAACATACCCTTCAAACTACAACACAGTATTATTTGCTTATAACTTAGCGGTAGATATTGAGATTTTACCAAAGGCTTTCTCAAAGGTCACCTCAGTATTATGTAGTATTATATGTATATGAAAATACATGTACATACCACATTTTTTATGTTCTGAATCTAACTTTCGCACTTCACTTACAACAGCATCTCCCACCTTTCCAAATAAAGAGGTTTTTTTTACTGCGTTACATATTGCGCTCATCGCTTTGAGACGTTAGCGTTGTCGTCACCCTAGTAATTTCACTAGCGACAGCACCTTTCAAACTGTAACGCAGTAATGTTTGGACATTACTATTTAGCAATAGAAATTAAAGCTGCGGTGGTACTTTGACCGTCTCCGGTAAAAGACCTACCAGCAGTACAAGAGAGAAATTTAGGTCGACCAGCTAGTGGTAGATCAAGAAATATTATGTGACTGTTTGTTTTTTAATTTCTCTTTAGTCAAAGGCAGAATCTTGGTTCAACCAGGGCGGGTGGATATTTTAAATCCCACCACGTAAGTCGCACCGTCAGCTCCGCCCTTACATTATAAGAGTGCTAAAAGCACCCTCAAACTGTAACACAGTAATGTTTGCACATTACTATTCGGCAGTAGACTTACGAGCTACGGCAGTACCTAGACGGTCTCCGGCAAAAGACCTATCACCAGTACAAGAGAGAAATTTAGGTCGACTAGCTAGTGGTAGATCAATATTATGGGACTGTTTTTTTTTTTAATTTCTCGTTAGTCAAAGGCAGAATCTTGGTTCAACCAGAGCGGGTGGATATTGTAAATCCCACCACGTAGGTCGCACCGTCAGCTCCACCCTTACATTATAAGAGTGCTAAAAGCACCCTCAAACTGTAACACAGTAATGTTTGCACATTACTATTCGGCAGTAG
>DWLS01003347.1:0-15923 GCA_018246255.1 Pachliopta kotzebuea | reverse complement strand
TTTGCTTATCATATACTTGTTTGTTTTTATAATTTTTATCTACTAATAGCAAAAGACGATAATTATGATATCTGCTATTGGTGATTACACTTACTGTGGATAGGCTTGAAAGAAATTATACACATTATTGTTCTGCCAGACCATTGTCCCAGGATTTTAATGACCCGGTCCAACATTAACATGGACCAAAAAAAATATAATTCTCAAAATCACTCTTTCATTTTGTGGAAATATTTAGGTATTAATTTACTATGCATTGTTTTATTTTATTATACATTGTTTTTCGTAGTTATATTATTTCATACTTGTCTCTGTGGGTATGTATACGAATGTTAATCTCAGTCTGGTGAGTTTACTAGACAGCGTCTAACAAATAATTTTTTTAACAAAATCTACACACTACTAGTTCAGGAATAGGTGCTGCAAAGATACGTACACATTATAAAATGTTTAAATACCCCCGTGGCGCAACAGTAAACCTAGTAACACGGAGGTCCTGGTTTGGTTTCGAGACTACATGAAGTAATTTGTTTTTTTTTTGTATACTACGATCGTGTGATTACATTTAGCAGCTTTTCATTATTTTTGAACAATAATTTATGAATATTTGTCTCTAATGGCGAATACTTGTCTAAGTGGTGTTGTAGAGAGGTAATTTCGTTGGTAGTAGAGAATAAACATATCAGTAAACTTTAAATAAAAATATTAAATAGCTTAGTCAACTTCTCCAATGTAAGGAATAATAAAAAATAAAAATTCCTTACTTTAAATTTTTTTCATAGCTGAGTAAAATTTATTCTCTAAAAATTGCGAACACTATCCCTAATGAGTTTTTGAATGTGTCGTGTTACTGGCAATAAAATCTGAAATCAACAGCTGCTAGTTGAACAGAAACAAAATGGCCAATTAAGAATTTGTAAAATATTACCAATGTAGACTTCAAATAATTAAAACAGAAACAGAAAAGCAGCAATTAATGTTTTATATTTATGATTATAGTTTTGATTTTAATTGAAATGAAAGTGGATTAAATTTATATGATGTAGATCTTACAATTAAAATTGGTCGAATACATAATTATGTTTGATTTGAATATTCATAAATAATAAACGTTCATTGATTATATATATATATATAAATATTTGGTACAGAAACTTTCTCGTTATTAAGTAATATTTCAAATCAAAGTGTTGCAGTATTTGCAGTTTAAGTATTTATCTATCAATTTGTTTAATAGTCAACTAGATAAATTATAAAATTGCTAATAATATTCCTTGATTTCGTAAAGTATATGATAAATCACTGGTGGTACATCTGTTGCCGGAGACCGTCTTATGTGTCAAGGCGAGGAACGCAATGTGGTGTTGTTTATACCATCTTAATCAGCGCTACGTTGTTAAGGGCAATCGTAACACTTACTATCAAGTGAACGCCTTGCTCATCTCGTTGAATCGTCATATAAAAAAATATAAATGCGTTGAGATAATGGAAGCATTGAAGGTAAATAACATAACATGTAAATGTTGTTTTACTGTTTTATTTATCCTGTATATGGTATTACTATACGTCCTTATTTACTAACATAAAAACTTTATTACTAATATATCTAGCGATTTGCCGTTTGATAATTTCGAGTGGATATTGATAATTTACAGAAAATACAAACTTATTTCTTAATGAACGGTGTACACGATTTGATGGTCTGAACTACATTCATACCACTGCTTCTTGGTTATTAGGAGTTTCTAAAGATCCTTCTTTTAGTGGTGCTTAGCAAATTGCAGAAGAGCTCCTTTGCGTTTAGTAAAAGCTCCCACAGTTCTATTTAAAGAACTGGAGGATACTGCCGAAGGGATTTCAGTTAGTAGCCATAGCCATAGCCCAGTTTCCTCCACAGAAGCAGGGTCTTTCGAAAATTGCTTATTAAATTAAATGAAACGATTCCATTGCGCATTTCGTTAACTACGGATCCGTCTGCGATAACTGATGCAGTAAATTAAGATTGATCACTTCATTGTGGTAATAGAATAAATAGGTCCCTTATCAATCGTAACTAGTAATGCGCATCGATTAAATTGTCTCGATTGCTCCGGCCTGTGTGTAATTTAGAGTTCGATCATTCGATTTCTTGTTAAGGCATCGATTGGTTTCATTAAATTTTGAACAGTCATCCAATTTAAACATAAACCTTCCATTACAAACGTTTATTCACTTTTAACTTATGAAAAATGATTTCAAAATGCAAAACGTTTCTTTTGTGTTTTTTGCGTTAGGTAATACGAGTTAAAAAAAATCATAATAGTTCATATATTATTCATGTATGTATAGAGGACGCCACGTAGGAACATTAATTAAAAATTAGAAGAAGTACTTATAAGTTTTAAGTAATTCCATTTTGAATTAAAGAATTATTAGGTGTTGAAAAGTATTTCTGTAATGTTTCAAACTAATTATTAAAAGTTTTGCTTTGTGCAAATTTTAAGATTGTAATTATTGATGTTTATCGATCAGTTTGATTTGAATTTAATGTCACCAAGTCTTTATAAATTCGATTATGCCACGACAACGTAGTATATCATTCTGGTATTTCAGTTTTGTGGGCCCGACATGCGATTTAATGCTACCTGTAAATTAACTTACATCCGCAGTGTATGGCACGATATTTTCGGCCTTGTTCCCAATTAAATATCATAAAACATTTTTAAGGTTTACATAGGAGTTATGTGTAATAAAATATAAATAAATAATGCATCAAATTAGCTTTACAAAAAGAATAGGAAAGTATGTAACAAGACTCTAATAGTTTGTTACAACATTACTGCTACACATACAATGTAATATGAAACAAAACGTATAACAAGCGATAATAGACTTGTCAGCGTAATGTAAAGCTTATCTTGCAGTTATATATCGAATAAGAAACAATAATGTATCAAGCAAGTGTGTACGATTCCAATATAGGTTAATACTTTATTAAAAACTTTAGTATTTATCATTATTTTTTTACCCCATGTCATTACAATTTTACCCCACGTTATTGGGAGAGGGTGCCTTACACGGGATAGTTTTCAAGGATTGCTAAAAAATTTATATATACGAAGGGTTGTCTATGACATTGTAATTTAAGGGATATGGATGGTTTTTTAGATAACGAAGAAAATTTTTAATAAGTATAGTATAATAACTTATTTATAAAACGCAGTCAAAACAGATTTATTTCCTTGTAACAATTTACGATAAGAAATTATTATTTTACTAGACAGGAAAATCCTGTCTGGATCAATCAAAACACAAATTATCCGGTGTATTTTCAATGTCATTAACATTACTCTGGCTTATTAAGGAAAATGACGTTAATACAAACTCGACTTTATTAATTCATGTTTTAACAATAATTATACTGCGTTGTTTTATATTATCGTCGCTGAATCTGAAAATCCTGTTTAAAGAGCGTTACAGGTAGTCAACTCAGTACAAAACTTGTAAATTGTATAGAAATCGTTTTTCGTTATTTCAGCAAGTTGCTCCATTGCTAAATATAATCTTTCTTTCGAGGCTGGGCAAGCGCCTTATATTGTAAAAGCAGCTGCTTTCTCTGGAATTATTCCCTTTTGAGTCTAAGGGTAGCGGATGTGATGTTCTATTTCCTTTTATTTCGCAGACACGGCAGTTACAATTTATTTCAAAATAATTTTGTTTTAGGCTCTATTACTTTGTTGCATCAGCGTAAAAGAGACTGACTGATGCGTTAACTTAAATACTATGTAATGTTTGTAATTTTTAGACCGGAAGAGCTAAATGAATACTGTTTCTAGGTACAGTATAAGGAGACAAGAAATCTGATATAAAAATATGTATAGCTCTATATATATATACAATACATCTATAGCTCTACGGCACTGCGGAATTCCGGGAAAACCAAAAAAAAAGAGAAAAATTGTACTAAGAATCGAACTTAAACCTTTGTGTCACAAGCAAAAAAATTTGCCATTCAAGCACATTCTAATATTTTCAAATAATCGAGACTCGGATAATAAGACGACGCATGCATTTCCGGCTTTTCTTATTTATGCAAAATCTTTCAGCTATTAGAGCTCGGCGTTAACGCGATGGCGGACGAAGCGCATCGCGCGTTCCGTTATACGTTTGCGGCGCATTTTTTTTATCACCTAGTGATTATCGCCGGCCCGTTAGACAGCAGCACGCGCGCAATTGAGCGCTGGCCGGTAAAGAATCATTTGGCTCTATCCAGCCCGCTGTCTTTGTCCATTCCTACAATAATTATAGGAATCGTTGACAGTAATGATCCCGAAAGAAAATTACCAGTTGTCAGACTTTTATAAATGTTATAGTTTGTGTAATTATAATTATATACGTTCAGTATATTAGTGTACATGAAAATTACGACAATTTTCACCTTTTTGAATACATAAAGATTTATTTATATGTGCAACTTCAAATCTATTGTTTAATAATGATTAGGATTTATAAGATTGTAAAATGAGAAAGTGGTTTATTACGGTCCCTGTTACCCAGAAGACCTCAAACTAGGTATTAGCTAATATTAATGAAATCAGTACTTTTGCTATAATACTTATATTAGTGTAAAAAAATTTACCTACAAAATTACTTTAATTTTTTTGGTGTTTAGTAAATAAGAAAGTGAAACATTAACACGAATACGAATATAATTAAAGAAACAAAATAATTAAATCCTAAAATATAATGCACTAGAAAACTAACCATTAAACATAATTGCGTTCTCTTTTATGGCACTTTGAAATGACAAAAGTAATTTCACTTTCACTAACATTTTTATTTTATAACGGTAACAGAAGCAGATAAAGTGGACCATTGCGGTTATAATATATTCTAAATATGTACTCGCTTCCGGAGACCCTGACGTATTTAAAGTTCATTTGGAACAATAAACAATGTGTAATATTTTTAAGTCCCTATGAGCACAAACGGTTTTATTGTGATTTCCTATACGATTAAATTTTTTAAAAATTGTTATATAATTGTGATCACTATCGTAATCAGCTAGAAGATACCTACCGATGACATAGGGAGACATTTGTTTTACACCTGCTTTTATTGTCACTTTTATTCGTAAGTTAATTAAATTAACTTACGAACAAATATTGGAGGTACTGAAGGCAGATTCTTCTCGCGACTTCAGATTTAGTTATGTCTGTTCCGTCGAATAGTTTCCCACGTGCTAATGGCAAAAAGATGAGCTGGGCGCCGATTGTCCACACGCGTATAACGGTATGTCTAACTGAAAGCATTAACGTCCATTATTTGAGACCTAAACATGACAAAATCATAATAGAAACAATATTAATATGCCTCTTTTCTGTGACGTTCAAGGTAAAAGTTCGTGTAGTTAATTTTACTGGTAATAGGTCTCGGTTGCTGAGTTCGTCACCACTGTAGTCTCGGGCTAATAAGAATAGGACAAAGGTAAGCTTTGCATATCCTAAAAGCGACTAAAATGATTATTGTATTCGTACCCCTTGAGGGCAGAGGCCCTCAAAGCCCGCTTGTGAACCCTAGGAGGACGGCATATAGCGGGGCATACCGTTCCTTGGAACAGTACTAGCCAAAGAGTGTGGAGTAGCACCGGTGCTTTCCGTTACGCATAACCTTGTCCTCCCCCCGGGAAGCAGGGTATCTTCAGAAGATTTCTCCTTCGATAAAAAAAGATCATAAGAGGAGACCGTCTAGGTAAGGTCCTACCACAATACAGAAGTTGCCTATATTATTGTGCAAATTTTCTTTTATTTTCGTTTAAAAGGGGTGTATCTAGTGAAATTACTGGAATAAACGAGATTCAACTTTTAGTGCCTAAAAGCAAAATGAGCGTTATGTGATGTTGTACTTATCGTCTTAACAAACGGCTTTTAGTCATAATAAAACTCTTGATATAAGAAGAACGTATTACTCTTTTGTTATTTCGAGGAAAAGAAAAAAACTTGGTATCACAAAGAATAGCATATCCAATTTCCTTAATCTCATATTAATTAAATTTTAGTAATTTTAGTAATGAAACTTGGGCACTGATTAGTATTTAGATAATCTATTTAGATATGCATTCAAAACTATAAGTCGTTATAATTAGAACGTTCGCGGACCTCATGAGGGACTAGCCCCTGTACTCACTGTTCGACGGGTACTGTTTGATGCCCCCCGCATGGATGGTTCCCGCTTTGTCGTGGCGGTGGGACTCTAGTAATCGTGTCTTGGTCACCCACGGTGAAGCTAAAAGGAACCTACCGGTCGGCCCGAGGTGGACACTCCAGGTGAGCTCGAGTAGCTCACCTCGGATGTGTGCTGGTGGACTGCGGGGGCAGGGTGCGCCGTGCCTACTGTCCATTGCAGCCGAGGTGGAGTCGTAGGAGGAGAGGAGTGTCAGTATAGCGTTTCGCCGCTCTTCCTTCCTATCTTCCGCGGCCGTGTAATGGTTGGCGGTAGACCCAAGACCAGATCCACCGCAGGATGCCGGGAAAGCTTGCTCTGCTGGTTCCTATGGCCTTTGGGTTACAGATTCGGGGGATCCGTTGCCCATGTGACTATAAAAAACGAAGAGGAGGGCGCGCCGTATGTTCCAGAGCGCCCTACTTGAGAAGAAAAGGTGGAGAAATTCTCTTTCGATTTGGAACTGCGCAGTGCAGTCTGCGCTGGCAGGGTCGTGGTGGTGTGCGAAAGGGTGGCTGTGACCCAACGGTAAAGCGATGACGGTGGAACATCGTGGGGGTTTGAGTGGGTGCAAGTCCGACATAACCTGTCTTTTCCCCCGCTAAGGCAGGTATGCGAAGGCATTACCCCCACGTTAAAAAAAAAGATGCTATTTGATGAGGCACCACGTGGCTGTCAAGTTGAATGCCGGCGGCTCGTCATTACAACTGCGTTACACTTACACGATGCTTATTTGGAATTAATGGACTGGAAATCTCACTGTTAACATTCTTGAGGAATTTCTCTGAAGTAAAATTTTATTTGGAGTCTAATAGGACCCGTTTGTGCGGCGCATGTCGCAACATTTCATGTTTAACGAGGCATTGTAAACAAATAGCTCGGCGCGCGAATGGGCATGCGATATGCGATGTTAATGGACGGATAAATTGTTGATAATTAATAGAATTTGACAGATTTATTTACGCATATACGAATATATCTAGTTTTATACTAAAGTTAACTTCTCAATCGTTATTTTATCTCATAAACATTTCTTTTAAATGCTTCTGATAAGGTAGAGATTTTAATTCTATTATTAACCGTAACTAGACATTTTTTAAGATCCATTGTAACTTTAATATAAACATTAGCATTGTGATATTTTTCTGTATAATTAACATCATATTTATGAAACTTTATATCGATAAATCATATTAATAAAAATCTTAAAATTTTTGTCACATTGATTTGAGGGAATTACAATAATATGATATGGTCTGGTCTAACTTCATAACTTATGGTGCGAATGGGATTCGCGTGACTTCGATAAAATTTTAATTCACTGCAAATCCCTTTTCAATTACTTATTTGCAATTAAGATTGTATCTGTTATATATGGCTTTGGGGAAATGTATAATTTGTGCGTGAAATATTCCATCGTGTGTCTGTTTTCTGTAAAAACGTACAATGTGATGGTTCTCTTTTTGTTGTCATTTTAATAGCCTTTTTCTGTATTCGCTTGATGTATTGTCCGTCTATAAATAATGTCAATGGTGCTGTTTTGTAGAGCCGAAGTTTATGATCAAAGTATACGATCATCATTTTCGTAGTTTCCAGATTCTATAATTTGTTTTCATATTAATCAAATCTTTGGCTTTGATGCTTCGTTATTTGTTTATATTAGTTAATCAAGGTTTAAAAGCTTACGTCTGTATATATCCCTTTTATTTTATTTTATTACTTACTACGAAAGTGTACTGAAAGATTCATGTATTTATTAGTCACTTATTCTTCGTTGTGATACGTTCCGTCATAATCCCAAAAAATAAATTTGAACTGAAGTTCAATGGACTCACGTAAGCTAACGTGAAAGGTTGTTAATTCTATTTTAACTTTTATTAGTACTGCGTTTCCTGACTCTTTATAGGTGCACACATAGATTTACGCGACTCGTGTAAACAAAGGGTGATGTTAATGTGTTTTTCTACAAACTACATACTGACTCACCGTCTGTGTTTACTTTAATGTATCGTTTATTAATCTATTTACATGTTTCCGATTTAATTTTAGGAAAACAACACAAAAAAATATAATTGCAGAGACCTACTAACGACTAGGTGACAGAACTAAAATGCCTTTTTTTGACTCAATTCTCATAATCGTAGTTTAGCAAATTTTGTTTGGCAACATTGCAAAATGTTTGACACGTTAATGTTACAGTTTTTTCTTGTTCGTCGTCGTCATCTCATCATACTGTTTTTTTAACCAAAAATTTAAGATGATCCCATTTCTAATCTTATCTGTTACCCTTTGTCTCTTATCATTTTGATTTTTTTTGTTGTAGTACATTGGTGCCAAGTAAGTACATATACGTTATAAATAAACTATATAGCTATACAATAAAGATATCGAGGTGTTAAATATCGGAGAGCCCCGGATAGCGAGTGAACAAGTGAAGGTTTGATTTACTGCGCACGATCTTTGCGGGCACCTCGCAATCTGTATAGTGAGACGTTTTAACTCATCCGTCTCCAGTGGTCTTTTATAACCCTCTTAGAGAATGATAATTTAAGGAACATACAGCAGGAATAATCATATTTGCGTTATCTTACAACCGACTGTAGATTTCTCCTGTGGATGATAGTTAAAGTAGATTTATATTGTAAACCATAGCCATTCTTTGATATTGTGAAAGGATCCCCTGTCAGTGAAATTATTTAAGTATGTACTTATTTTTCAGTGCAATGTGACACTGTGAAAATTACCTAACAAGGGACAAACATTGTACTCGACATGTTGCTTCCTTATTCTAAAAATAGTTTATTAAATATGAACTCCGGTGAAGACAGGCTGTGATGGGCTTCCTCTAATTTTAACGATTCTTGATCTAAAGGAATAAAAGTTGCGAAATATTGGTGGAAGGTACTCTTTGCCGAAGACAGTCTAGGTAGGTACCACCGCAGCTTCTATTTCTGCCGCCTAACAGTATTGTGCAAACATGACTGTGATCCGGATTGGGGTGTGCTGGTGAAATTACTGGGATAACGAGACTTAACATCTTTCGTCTCAAGGCAAAGAGCGCAATGTGGTGCTGATTATACAAACTTAACTAGCGCCACGATGTTATGAACAAGCGTATCACTTACTATCAGGTTAACGCCTTGATCATCTCGCCTCGTCTCATAAAAAAAGCTATATTTTGCATGTCTAAAGACGCGCTCTTCGATTAACATAAATAGAGGTAATTTATATATACTTTAACCTATTCACGTAATATCCGTTTCGACAGTTTTAATTGCACATTCCAATGTCGACATCTTAACCGTGAATCGATTTATTGGATAGCTGCCTCATACAAGGGTGATACACAAACTTATTTAAGACTCGAAAAAAAGTGTGCCAGCAAAAAGTTTTTACTTACGGCATCGTTCATTTCACACCGTGTTACGATGGCACAAAAAATGTAATAACATCTCTCTTAAATATGTTTATATATCTTCAATATCTATTAGGCGGCGTTAGGGATTTCTTAGAGATTCTTCAGCATCACAGCGACGTATTTTCCTATTGTATCGATAGTTTTTATTGCTTGCTGTTATATTTTTCTAATGGAAAATATAGTTTTTAATTTATTCTTAAGTAGAAGAACTTTCGAAAACAGTACCTTGCAGTTTATAAAGATAGGCACAATACAAAAGCTTACAATAGGTTAATACTTGACCTTATTTTAAAGTGATGTTAAATGACAGTAAAACCGTTGATGGTAGAACATCGAATTAAGTACCCTCGTGTTATTAGGTAAGAATTGAACCACTATGTTAAATAGTTAAACTTACTTTAAAGGTCGTGCTATTTTTTTCACGTTACCTACGTTACTGTACATCATAGTTTTTTTTATCGATAAAGATTAATGCCTAAACACGGCCCCACCAGGTGGCTATGGTGAGGGTATGTGAATATGTTAAAGTATATATAAATTATCGCTTTGTATGTTAATCAAAGAGCGCATCTCTAGAGGTGCAAATATAGCTTTTTTTATGCGACGACACGACGAGATCAGCAAGGCGTTCACCTCATAATCATTTTAAGTTGTGTTATGTAGGACTTTTCTTTAACTTAACCTAACGTATGTTACCTGGTGATGGTCGGCAGTTTGTAATAAAATAATGCTATCTCCCCGGCGATCACAACTTTCGTGCAAGCACCACCTGTAAATTTAGAGGCGGCATGCGCGCACGACTGTACCGATCCGTTAGATCTCATTTAAAGTGTACACGATCACTTTCACTGCTATTTAAGTGTTTTATTAGACGGCGATCGGTTCAATGTTTACCGGTGTTGAGTAAATTTGACGGTGCTCGTTGTGTACAAAGTAATCGCGACAGCGGAGAGGGAACATTTCACGACCATAGATAATTTGATCATGTTACTACTACAAACTATCCTGTTTATAAATTTTTTCTTTAATACTCATCGAGATACTATCATTACTTAACATTCTTCTCAGTTTTAGGTAGCAGTTGATTTTAAATTATTTTTATTCAATTGCGAAACAAAAAGATCAAAAGACTAAAGTATGTGCATTCGTTCACACGCTGTCATCAATTGAATTTACTTCTTAACTTTATGTTGCAGGAGACTGTTTACGTAGCTACCATCGTATCTCTTATTTCTACCGTCAAATAGTAATGTACAAACATTACCGTGTTCCGGTTTAAATGATGGTGTATACTAGTGACATTACGGGGGTAACGAAACTTAACAATTACGACAAACGCAATGTGGTAATGTGTATGTCATCTTAATCAGCGCCGCGTTGTTATAGGCAAGCGTAACAATTACCATAATGTGAACGTCTCGCGCGTATCGTTGCCACTTCGAATAAAAAAAATCACCTAGTAAATAAACGCCTTGTTTCTGTAATTATATCTTTACTATAAACAATTCTTGCTCACATTTATTTATTTTTTACCTTTATTGTTAGTTTGGTATTTATTTAGTTATTTTAGATCTCTCCTGAAGTACTGAGTTGCCTGTAAGAAATCGCTTATAGCGATAAGGGCGCCTTTTCCCACATTTTCGCTATAAATTCAGTTAGGTTAATTCACTGTATCATAATGTCAACAATAGTTTCTCTATCTATAGTAGGCGTTTGATTTAAAAACACTGCAGTAGTAGACGCTCTTTATAATCAAAAAAACGAAGCAATTATGCTGTCAGATCAATTAATATTTATTAAGTGATTGGATGCCTCGTTTCTTGAACGGTACCGAATCAAACAATACTTGTTTGTATGTAATTGTTTAAACGTTTGCCATCGACGAATTGTAAAACTTCCGATTCGGTGTTGTTTTGTAATTTCATACGGAGTCAGTAGGTCCTTGAATCACTGGATGAAGTTATGGTCGGCTTATTAAAGTGGTTACTTGTTTTTCTCCTTCGACGCGTATTGATTTGGATATTGAAAAAATATATTTTTTTAATAGAAAATAAATTATGAAACGTATTCAAAATAAAAGACAGTTGGTTTGTCGGTGATTTTGTTTCTGTGTCTCTTACAATAAAAAGGTATCTCAAACTTTTTAAATGAGTAATATAAAGTAAGTACACGAAATTATTTTCTTGGTAATAGTACCAAACACTTTAATAACATATTTTATCATATATAAGTAAGAATGCTAAATATTTTTTATGATGTATTTATTTTCCTATATGCATGTAAGTTATAGATCCCGCAGTGGACTGCCGCAAGCTGATGATGATGATGATAAACTATAAATCCGAAAGGTCTTAACTTTTGGAAAAAATACTTTATTTTGTTTTTGCGTTGCTATGATATTATTCTTTAGGGCGTTTAATGCTATTATTTACATCATTTAAAAGTAATGCTATCATATTATCTGTGATCACTTACACAACTATTGTATACTTGGTTCTTATTTCTATTGTTTACTATAAGTACATTCGTTCTTTCTTTAATTTCTATGTGTATGGGGGACTTAAAAGTACAATTGATAAGCTAAGCTGATTAAGCATATATGGTAAAATATTTCTTGTGTGTAAGAAAGAAAGTTTAACTAAATATTTGTTGTCTTTTTAATAAACTTTCTTCTACTATGTGAACTTTGCGTCGATTTATGACCTATCACGCAATTTGATCCGATGTAACGTGAGATGATTTCTACAGACTCACTTTGGTGACCGGCATATTTATTACCTGCGTGTTTGTTAATCGCATTCCCTTTTACTCAGTTTCACTTGGAGTTGTATTAAAATTACTCTAATAATTATATTTACTTGTTATAAGAAGCTTTTAAATAATAATCTGTTTTGAAAATCTATGGCAAAAGAAATTATCACGTTAGCCTCCTCCATAATAGTAATAACAATATGGAATGTAATAAGAGTTTGAGAAAGTGCTAAGTTTTAAATTTTCGTTTAAGAGGATTTAAATTGAGATATAAATCAAAAAGCCTTGGGTATTTGAAATATTCTTTTTCTTGCTTACATTATGTTAGAAAAATAATACATTCAAATTTACAATAATACAATATGAGTGAAATATTATATACATAAATAAAAAATAATAGTGGTATAATTTGCAAAATTGGTATTAATATATGAACCTAAAATAAAAAAACTTTGTCCTCAAAATTAACACTTTTATGGTTACTGGTAGGTTTTTCTTGTCGTTGATGGTCTAGGTAAGTACTACTACAGGAGCTCCTATTATAGCCGACAAACAGTACCGTGCAATCATTACTGCGTTCCGGTTTGAAAGGCGTTATAACTAGCAAAATTACTGGGTTAACAAGACTTAACACCTTGTGTCTTAAGGCGACGAGAGCAATGTGGTTCTGTACATACCATAGGAACCAATGGCACGTTGTGGACAAGCGTAACACTTACCATTAGGTGAACACATTCTTTTCCTTATCACCTCGTTGAATAAAAAAAATAGTTAATAGTAGTTACTGATCCAGTATCAGTTATTACTATTCATTCTTCTTTTTTTCCTAGTTCTCTTGATGTTGCATAGTAGAGTGGTAATAGTATTTATAAAATGAATACATTATTATCAAGAATATAACAGTTTTCTCGTTTACCTCTCTCGTGTTTATGTTCGTTTAATAATGGATATTTGTGCAGAAAAGCGGAACGTTTCTTCTTACATTTGTTAGCGAGAAATACATTCAAGTTTGTGTCTCCTAGAACTTTATATTAAAGAAACAAATTATCTTTTTACAATTTGTTTTATTTTATTCGTCGAAGCGATGAGACAAGCAGAGCATTTACCTCATGGTAACTAATACACTTGCCCATAATGTGACGCTGGTTAAGATGGTATACACAGCACCATATTGCAGTCGTCGCCTTTAGACCTAAGGTGTTGTCTGGTTACTCCAGTAATATCACTAGCTTACAGAACCATTTAAACCGGAAAACTGTAATGTTTGCACATTACTATTATTCGCGGGAGAAATAGGGGCGGTGGTATTACGTAGACACTCTCGGGCAATATGAAACAACAAACGGTGTTTTGTTGCTTATAAGAAAGTAAGCAGTAGCTACCCTGTTTCTGCCGCGAAACAGTAGTGTACAAACGCTACAGTGTTCTGGTTTGAAAGGTGCTGTATGCTAATGAAATTACTGGGGTAACGAGATTTAACAATTTACGTCTTGTGGTGCTGTAAATATTATCTTAACAGCACCACGTCATGGGCTAGCATATTACTTACTATCAGGTAAACGCCTTACTAGTCTCCTCGTCTGAATAAATAAAATAATGTATGTAAGTGTTATATGGATTTAATGTATTATACAATGAGTAAAAACTTCTTGGAATTATTTAATGGTGAATAATTTTTTTTATATTTTTTTTATTTTATATCAACATATTTCTTTAAAGAAATAATGGTAATGAAATTTGCCTTTAAAATGGTAATATAAGAAAAGTATTTATGAAATTATTACAACAGTGAGACACGAAAGAGAATCATTTAAGAAAATATATTGTAATTGTGAATCTTGTGATATAACACATGTTCATAGATATTTACCTAAACAAACATAGCAGTAAACAGCTACCTATAAATGACTGCTGTTTCCTAGATGTGATTCTAACAATAACGCAAATAAGTTGCCTTTATAAAAGCTCCTTTACTTCTCATATAAAACTGACATGTGATATTATTGAACTAGTAATAAACATTTATGGCGCTGCTACTAGTATCTTTATCATCGCGCTTCATGCATAGGCTTTATGTAATTTTCTACCCACGAGCCGTAATATCCTTAAGCTTTTAATGGTTTAAGTTTACAATCCATGCTGACATACAACCTTTACAAATCCTACGGAAGTGTAACTTAAGGGGATTATCTGCATTACAAGCTTAGTTTGTTTGTTTAAATAAGCATTATGATTAACGTTAAAAAAATTTACTTAGACGCTGGTCAATATTTATATGAGGCATTTGCTCCTAAATTAACTAAAAACAATTAATTACAAAATATATATAAAATAAAAATGATGACTTAGGAGAATGTACTAGTGTAAATGCTCTGAACTAGGAAGAATGATATCTTCTGAAAAGTTTTCTCTAAGTGACTACCCTACTATTAATTGATAATGAGCAGAGATGAATTCAATGATGATGATAAAATCTTTTTTGTTGTCCGAGAAAATCTTTAAAAGATACCCTGCTACAGGGGAAAAGTCAAGGTCACATGAGCTATGAATATTTGTACTCATTAAAACCCATTCGGTGTTCATGCTTAGTGCATTGAGGGACGTACTTGTGCCTCCCTCATGCGGACGTCCCAAGGAGAGCCGAAATCCTCTCTAGCTCCCTCAGTTTGCTACGACAGAAACAAGGCAAGATAGTACTTGTTCTGTATGAGTTCGTTTAATGATCAATGAGAGCCCCCACTATTAAAGCCTGCGAACCCAAAAAAAGTAGTCATTTTCTACGACCAACAGGGCTTACCTTAGCCTTAACTTATTGTTGTTAGCCTAGACCTGACTAGAACTGACTATGATGAAACCTAGACCGGGAATATGTGCAACTTTATAAGTTACTCAAAAGTATGTACACAACTATCTTCTGCTTGATGACTGTAGTAATATCATATAAATATATGTGATAAAGTGATAGCAAGGGCAATTGTGGTAAATAGGGGTGAGGTAGATAATAACAGGGGTCCTATTTGCAAAAGCGTTTATATTATACGTTGAATGCGTCTATTTGCAAAATCAAAAGGCATTGTTCTCATTTTTGGCGTTATAATAAGGTGTAGTGTTGTTCCTGACAATATGTGTGTTATGCAGATCAGTGGGAGATTTTGTTGACTTTATTACTCCGGTGCATTGGCTTTGTTTCGCATTATTGAATATTTGTTGTGTTTAGTACCCTAAGTGCTGGTTATAATAGCAGCGATACGCTCTCAGAAAACCTAGCAACACTAGCTTGAGCAATACACGGCTTTAGAGTTTCCTTAAATATAATATGTTAGAAATATGGCGTTATATAAAAAAAGTATTGAAATATTAAAATATTTAATCTTAATAATTAGCAATATTACAGGTTTTTTTATTAACAATATATCACCATGTTATTATGATTGTAAAATATAATTATTTCTTACTTCGAGAAAACGTAATAAGCAATATTAGCAAATTTAGTTTACGTTATAGCCATTTTAAAGCGAAATTCAAATATTATGTATAGATATATATATTATAT
>DWLS01003346.1:0-15925 GCA_018246255.1 Pachliopta kotzebuea | reverse complement strand
TGATAGGCGAGACTGGAAGAGAAGAACATGTTGTGCCGACCCTACATAAAGTGGGACCAGAGCAGGAGAAAGAAGAATGTTTCCACTGTGAAAGAATTAAGATTCGTCTCCTACAGAAAGGGATTTGTAAACAATGTTGGTTAAATGTGGGGATTTTTTGTATCTTATTCAAACTATCAGTTTCCTAATAATGTTTACCTTCATCAAAAGCTCAAGATCACACTCGCACTTTGTCTATTACACACATGTACCTTACAAACATTCTGGCTGTCACGACTTCAACCATTTTCTCTGTCGCTCGGTATATATGTATTAGAATCGAACGTTCAACAGATTCAACACGTGGGCGGAGCCGGGGCCGATAGACAACGGAGACTTCGTATGCGTGCACGGCGGCATCCGGCCGGAGCGCGCCTCGCAACTGTCAGCCCTGGCCTCCGTACTGCCGCAGCCACTGTGGCAGTTCTTGCATGCTCAGTGAGTAGCACTTCATCTGCACAACATCATCCGTTTTTAGTAATAAATTTCAAACAACACTCTTTAATTTTTCTTCCAGTGTAATGTATTTACAAATTTGTTTTACCTGTGATTTTTATGCCCGTACATGAATTGTTAGTATTGAGTGTGTACGTGCGCAGGTTCGGCGGAGGTCCGGCTGTGTCCCACGCCCACGAGTGCGGCGTGTGCGCGCGTGCACAGCAGCGGCTGCGGGCGAGGCGCACGCGTGAGCTCGCGGCCTTTGCAGACCTGCACTCGCTCTTCCAGGTTCGCAACGGCGATTTTAAGTTTATTTTATCCGCTACGAACTAACATTTAACATTAAATTTTACATTGTATTACGTGGATAATAAGGCCGATAATGAATCGTGCTCGCCCCGATTACTCCAGCTTTCATATTGTAAGAGTCAAACCATATAAGTGCTGTTCTGGCAGCAGATTAATAATATAGAAATAGTAAGTAGCTAAGCATGTTCAAAAAAGTCTTCCAACTAACCAAACTCAATTTCAATCTCTGGAATTTGTTGCCATCAGCGGTCTTCCCCAACAACTGCGACATTGGGTTATTCAAGAAAAGAGAATATTGTTATCTTAAGGGTAGGCAACGCACTGGCATCGCTGGTGACCGTGGGCGGCGGTGAATCACTTACCACCAGGTGACCAGTCTTGCTCGTTTGCCTCTCAGATATTATAAAAAAAAAACTCACTAACATGTGGGTGACATCATAATCGAAACAGAAACCTTCGTGTTAGACGGAAAGGTAGTTGGACATTGCGCCATACAAGTATTTTTAGTTGTTTATGAGAGTCTAAATGTCCTTTTATTATAGGAACAAGAACACCCAAGAGCGATATACGCGATCAGCATGCAGTGGTTCCGGCTGTGGCAGGGGTTCGTGCGCAGCAAGGCGCCGCAGCCTCCGCCACCGCCGCCAGTAGACAATACTACCATAGTAGTAGCACAGGTACATAAAGTGAACTCACACATTATCAATGTGAGACATTGATAATGTGTGACACATTACTCGTGAGAATTATAGAGGAGCAGAGATTTTATACAAGTTTGTTCAAAAATTTACACTAAGAGGTTTCTCGGTCTATGTGATCTCTGAAGGAGCGTTATATTGATGACGATGATTACAAGTTAACTTTAAATATTCTTGTACACTTTTCTTTTTTACTTTTAACCTTTTTCATTAAAATGTCTTGATATTCTTTTCTTTACAAAGTTGTTAAAAAATAGAAATGGAA
The DNA here is from genome assembly GCA_018246255.1 of Pachliopta kotzebuea. Classification (NCBI taxonomy): domain Eukaryota; kingdom Metazoa; phylum Arthropoda; class Insecta; order Lepidoptera; family Papilionidae; genus Pachliopta; species Pachliopta kotzebuea. The sequence goes on along the minus strand of DWLS01003346.1, from coordinate 14,176 downwards.
TAAATTGTCTTTAATGATTATACAATTCAATTCAATTGATTTCCGTTAGTAACATGAATAAGTTTCAAATCTATTGTTTCCAAAACAGTGAAGCTATCTGACTTAAAATGACAGTCTTATGTCTATACTCTTCCAACTAAAAGGTAGTTTATTTTACTAAGAAAATAATTATTATCATTACAGGAAATTGACGGCGTCACAACGTACTCGCTTAAACCCGGTTCTGATCACGCGCAACTAAGTGAGGAATTGTGGAGATTCTTCACGGGCATTTACGGGGGCGGCCCAGAAGTGAGATTGCGTTTGCCGACCGTTCATCAAGACCAATACGCTGAAACGCGAGATCGTAGAGACCAAAGAGACAACGTTGACCACACTTTCGCGAGCCGCCTGTCAAGGAAATACTCCGAATCGGACAGAGAGGAGTACTGCACCAAGTCCACATCGGAAATGAACCTAAGAGACTCGATTCACGGCGAACTGCAGAAGAATCAGTCCCTGCAAAACATCAACCGTCGTCGGTACAAAGAAAGATCGAGCGCGGAGTCCGACGAGGACGTCGCGTACCGGACATTCCAGTATAAGAGGCACGAGCCCAACGGTAACTACCAAGACTCCGACGAGGACATGGACACGCAGCAGACTTACGTAAACACGATTAGAATGGAGAACGGCGTGGACAGCTCCGATCACGACACGAATGACAACCCCGTGAACCACCATACCAAAAAACAGACGGACAAGAGCACGGACACGGAACTGCCAAATCTAGATAGCATATCCCTTAAGAGCAAACCCGCGAAACCCGGCAAAGTGAGAAAAATGAAGCGACGGACAGTGAAATGATTCCTCCTCGTTTTCCGGTTCGTTCACAGGCTGCGGCGGAGGCTGGCGGCGGGACGCGGTGACTGGTGTTGAACTTGTGCATTTACACGGACCCGCTCGGGCCCGCCCAAGCTTTAGTTACGAAGCGATGTTTCCCTGAAAAAAAAAAACTATACTTACTGACCGGCCGCCTCGCCTCGTCTCGAGTGGGTGTTAGTATTTTAGTACAATTTCGTTTTAGTTCAAATTCAGACCTAGATGAATGTTCGTCGTGAACCGATGACTTTGTTTATATACACACATACAACACACGTACACTTTAAACATGTATAAATCGTCGCAATTGTATATTTACCATTTAAATGTATGTCTGTGTAAAGTTTTACGATAAAGTTGGTTATCTGTGTATAGAAATTTCATGTTTATAGTTATATAGGACCGCCTCTGCCTGCATTTCTGACGTATTATCTGTACTACCGTGGATTAGGTACATATTTATTATTTTGTTATCACCGGTTTCTAAGTCTATGTGTTATTTGTTAATGAATTGATCAGCAATAAAAAAATATATTTCATCTATATACATTGAATATTTTTTTCTACCTCATCATAAACTGCCTTCACTTTACCACTTATGGGACCACTTTCGTAAGAAAGAGAATCAATACCATATTATTTAACACACTGAGCAACTGCATGATGTAATATTTTATCAGGAATATTAAAATATTTCACTACAACTTAAAGCTTCTGGGGATCGGGGCACATGAATCCTCTAAAATCCTTTGTCATTGGTCTCATTCCATGCGTAAAGATAAACTCCGGGATCTAATAAACGCACAGATACCACTCTCCTCTTCCTTCCGAAAACCCTTGTGCTGCGGCAAATACGCGATCACTTTGGCCTCCCCTCGGGTTCACTTGTTGAGTGCCCTGTCGTTGACAGATCCGGGGCACCCCATTCATAACGGCTGATGGCTTTCGCGGTAGGTTTAGTGGATAGGAGCCGCCCAGGCCGAGTCCCACACACCACTCCGGGCTCACCCAGGGCACTGGCAGAACGTCCGTAAAAGGATTCCCACGCGTTAAAAAAAAAAAGAGTTCACTTGTCGAGCGATAGGGTCCTGACTTTCAAGACAAGGCCACACAATATGACGTTAAGCCTAGTTACCTTAATTTCATTAGCTACAACATACTTCAAACCCGATCTCGGTAATGTTTGCACAGTACTGTTTGACAGTAAAAACGGAGCTGTAGTTGGTACTTTGACGATCTCCCCCAATAAAACCTACGGCTACCATCATGCATAATTTCTTTTTAAATAAAAAATATAAAATCTGTAATAAAATTAACAATTTATTATTATTAAACCCATAAGTGCACATTTTTTTATTATTTCATTTCATCAAAAAAGGAAACTATTGCCAATATTTTAAAGATTGTATAAATACATTCAGTGAAAATCATTAGTAGTTATAATGATAAAAAAATAATAAAGTACATTATAATTTGAGGTTTCCAGTATGTTGTTTATAAACAACACTATACATTTAAGGATTAAAACATATTTTATTGTCACAATAATATAAGTAAAATGATGTCGATGTGTTATCACTTTCCGGTTTTGTTATTTCCGGATTTTCGATAATTGTAACATTTTATAACTGAAGCATTTTAATTCAAAATCTAACTGTAAAGGGATTTTATTATTAAACGCTTTTAAGCAAAAAACATGTTTTAATGTTTAAGAAATTCTGAATATAATTTTCAGATAAAGGCACCCTGCTTTTACTGAAGCAGCAAAAGTATTGTGAAATTAAAAAATCGACTCCAAAACAAAAACTGTTTTAGTCTGATATCGCTAAATAGCTGTTTCAAGTTCCTGGTTCGATTCTATGATATTACTGGAGAAATTTGGTTAGCAATTAAACACTTTCGTAACCCAATTCCTCTCCTTCATATTTCAAATACGCTGCCATTGAAGCACTGCTGTTTCAGTTTTATGAATAGACAGAAAATGCTGAGCGAGCACTCTTCACATTATTCAGCCCAATGGTCACTGAACACTATGTAACATTGAAGTGTTTACCCATTGTAGATAAAAAAATATAGTTTTCATGGGAAAGACGTTTTAAAAATAAAAACATATGATGTCCAAAATATTATATTGAAGACCGTATTTATTACATGTTATTTTATAAACCAGGTACAACGTTTATTATAATTTAATATCCTGCGAGGGTACATCGGTCGGTTTGTTGTTGTTAGTTGCAATAAACTATATCAAAACAATTATAAATTTATAAAAATGTATGAAAGAATTGGAAATAGTTTGATAACATAAGATTTATGTAAACGCTTTTGTATTCTGCTAACAGAACATGGAATACAGAGATAATCAAAAATATTTTCAAAAATGGCTGATATTTCTAAAGATTTTTTTCTTATAAAATCTATGAACAATATTCAGTTAATTATGTTTCATGTTAACTATTCCATTCAATACGTAATAACACGTAAAGAAATATATTTATCAATTCTAACATATAAATCTAAAAGTGAATACAAATAGTGTGTATATTTCAACATTCAATATAAATTGATTGATTACTCGAAAAAGCGTAACAAAAATAGATCTTTTCTATTAAAACATCTTACAAATTCTAAAAATATTTTTTTTTTCCTTTTTGTTATAATTCAAACAATCATCTACAATTTTTTTTTATTTTAATTTTAATAAGGCCCCTATGTTATGTACCAAAGTTACGTATACCTATTTGATCAGTATCACGGCTTGCCACGAGTCAGAAATTGTGAGTTCTAAACGCACATCGGAGGGAGTAGATCAAAATCAAAGGTTCTATGGAATTAGGAAACTATTAAAAATATCTGATTAGTAAAAGGCACCAACAGACGAATCATAATGTTCGCGTCGAAGTTTAATATATAACAGAACTTTCACTAGAGGTCCAAGAGCGTGTTTCCAACTCGCAGCATCTTCGTTGCATTTACTGAACTAAGTTTACGATAGTTTACATAAATAGAAAATATTCGAATCTTACAGGATTACAAGTCAAAAATATAATTATGTAATTATTTGGCATTACACAACATGGTATATATTTATATAAAAAAAAATGAGTCACACTCATTCACAATAAAACTGGGATACAAAAAAAATAATTAACAATTACAATTATGCATAAAAAATATTCCCTTAAAAATAGGGAAAAATTGAACACTTTGTGTTGCAGGACATAATTAGAAAGAAATAATTTTTTTTTATCGTCAGCTTTGACTACAGTTAAATAAATAAATATACAAACAGCAAGAATCCACAGAGAAACAAGTCAGGAATATTTATGTTCATCGGCCATAGTCTTTGACATATAAACCAACAATGTATACATCTAAAACCTAAAACATATTGCCATACATCGTTGTATGTTACTGAAACAATGATATATTTATAAAGACAAAAATATATCGCGTATACTAACGCTTTGTACTGAATACTTTTGTAATTGTACTGAAAATTTCAAATGAAGACCCGTTTAGTGCTGCCACTGAACATGACTAGTCAATAAAGTAATAATCTGTATTCATGAAATTTAAAATAAAACCTGATAATTGAGAAATTATTAACAAATGTGTAAATAAAAATCCAACTAAAAACATTACAATTGATCTCAACAATAATAATCAAGGAATAGGTTTTGAACAGTTTTTTTTTACAAATTTTTAATTACAGGCAGAGATTTTTGAAAAGCAAAAATTTTAATAATGCAATGATCTATATATTTTTTTTATTACAACATTACTAAAGATTTTGAAACAGCAGCATAATAACCATTACTGATACAAACACAATCAACTGCCAGCGGTTCAGTTTCACATTCTGCGAGAGAAGAAGAAAATCATAACAATTTATTTTCACTAACCCTAAAGTAAATTTAATTTCTAGACGTAACAATAAGTTGCAATTGAGGTAGATTAAATTTTTTACACCTATTAACCTAAATGATTAGACATATTTACAATTTTTTAAAGTAATAAAGCGTGTACAACATTGGATCTCTATTGTGTGTATATATTGTCACATTTCTTGACATTGCTGACGCCTGGACATTGGAAGAGGACACATAAAAAAATGATTAACACTTAAAGTTCACATCACATTACTTGAACCTTTACATATTGATGATGAAATGGAGCAAAATGTGATGAAATATACATATCATATAATTCATTGATACATTAGATTGAATCAATTAAATTTTCAAATATTTATACAATTATAACTTTCAAGTTCTATATCATTAAATAAATAGCCCATTTAGTATTTCCCACAATTGGGACTATAAGTCTACTCCCACAAGGAGGATATAGCATATAGGCCAATTACACTTTTTAGTATATTTATTTTTCACAGTACAAATTTTTACCAAAAATTAAAAACAAAGGAGTCCTATTCCTTCCTTAGTAAGTTGTTGATTTAAGAAATATAAAGAAAACTGGATGTAAATAATATCAGCATTACATTCACTTTTTTTCACATTTCATATGTAAAATTGATAAATCAAATAAGTATAGATATGTGATAATTTGTATGAATGTTATGAATGAAGGCAAGGCACATAATAACTACATCTGATATCATCCTTCCAGTATGGATTTCTGTTATATTTTGATAAACAAACAAAGGTCATAACTTATCGCACCAATTGAATTAATGTACTAAAAAAAAAAGCTAGTAAATTATGTTAACAAGGGACTGTGTTCTGAATATGTTTTAAAATAAAGCATTTTTGATTGAGTTAATTGATCAGATTGAAAATGATATTCTACACAGGATTTTCTATTTATGTTGAATAAAGAACATTCAATGTCTCCACATTAACTGTTTATGTGAAAAGATTAAAACACAGACTTCATTCACTCTGCTTATGACTTATTGATCAAATTCTATTGTCTTATATGCTAAGGAAGCAATACGCTTCTGAGGTATATAGGTAGGTTTATTGCATTTAGTTGCTAATTATAAGACGCCAATGGAACAAGGATTTCATAATTATTCTAAAGTATAGAATGATAATGAATCCAAACCCTTAAAGTTGCTTCTGTAATTCTGATACATATATATATAGTCTATTGTATAAACAGATCTGTTGTAACGGTACCCACAATATGACTGTACACTCAAATGGAAGGTATATGCTCTTTGTTGTATTTATATATCACATTGAAAAGCGGCATGCCTCTCTGAACATATTATACAGCATGCCGCTTTCGAGAGCCATATAAACCTTCTGCAATTCCTGTTCACTAATATTATTGTCAACCTACAGTACTCCGAGTGACCCATCAAAAACTACGAACTACTATATCGCCATATAACATCTCACAGAGTTGGTCCCATTTATACTGCATAAATGTCATACTTGTACGCTATCAATATACAATATACAATTCCGAAAGTACATACACGACTAGATCACATCTTCATGTAGAATTCGGAAACATTTTGGTATATCCGAGACAGACATAATATAGTTACAATTTGGCAATAAATTCTGAAGCCACCCTTCAGGGCTGTTTAAAATATAATTATGGATAACTGAATTATCCGTTACTACTGCTCTTTCAAGACTATATTACAGCTAAGACCAAACTTACCTAATGAGGTAGCTTTGTATCAACAAAAACTAAATGCACGAACCTCTCATCCGTTATGGGCGAGGTTAATGTGGAGGAGGCGGCGGCGGGGGAGGTTTCGGATTTTGCGTTGTCTGGAAAGCTTGTGTGAATGCCGGCAATCGCTGTCTTCTACCTTCTTCCCCGCTATAGGATGGTTCCGTTTCTTCCAGTAAAAGCATTTCACTTGGCAATCCTGATGTCCCTTCCCCTGGATCTATGTATATAGACTGCACACTGTCAGGATCAAGTAAATGCTCAGTTTCTGATAATGGGTCTGGTATGTACGGCAAGTTGGACGGCGTCGGAGTAAATGATGCAGGGATAACATAAACTTCATACTCAGGAAAAGGTTCATAAGTAGGTGAAGTCTGTTGTTCCTGCTTTATTTCCAAAGGTTCTACCTTTATATCAAGATCTGGTGGAATTTCCACAATGATATCTGTAGATGGTACTCTAGTCCGTCCCTCGGATGTACCTGGTTTGGGAGACGAAGTATCCCAAATTTTAAAGTCTATACTTTCTAATGGAAATTCAGAATAACTTTCTTCAAATGAAGAAGCTTCTGGTGTTGGTTCACTAGACGTACCTACAGCTGCTGACCTCCATGACTTCTCAGGATGAGCATTCTTAACATGCCTGACTAAGTGATCCTTGCGTCCAAACTTTTGAGGACAGTAAGGGCACAGAAAATCGCGTCTTCCAGTGTGTACAACTAGATGCCGCCTAACATCCTTAGCTGTAAAGAACTTTCGCTCACAATAGTCACAAGGGAATTTTTTATCAGTTTCATTTTTCACTGTGCGGCTCCCTGAATGCACTTTTAGGTGGTAGACTATTTCCTGTCGTGTATTAAAGATTTCATCACAGATCTTACATTGTAAGTTACCTTCTTCAGCAGAGTGTAGTGCTGCATGTTTCCTATAACTCAACTGAGATGTATAAGACTTTCTACAGTCAGGCCTTTCGCATGTATACATTTTCTTAACAGGATTATGTATACGGACATGGTTACTCAGATGATCTTTCCTATTGAAAGTCTTACCGCAAATATTACAGGCAAACGCCCGTGCTTCACTATGAATAAGACGATGACGTACAAGCTTAAACTTAGAATTGAAACTCTTGTCACATAACTCACAAGAGAAAGGAAGTTCGCCAGTATGGGAAAGGACGTGTTGGCTGAGCTTGCCAGGGCTTGAAAAGCGCTTGTCGCAAGTGGTACAGACGTGACGTTTGCTGCGATCCCGACGAGCGCTTCGACTGGGCCCAGCCGGAGCCGGCCCCGGCCGATCGCCCCCCGTCGAACTCGTCGTGGCTTCCTTCGGCTTTCCGGGCAACGTTGGCACCCGTCGTGCCTGCTTCACCGTTGGATAAACGTTCTTTATACCGCTGGGACCAGACGCCCGTCGCGTTACGTACTGCAGCTTAGTGGGCAGCTGCGACGCAGGTGGCGCTATAAAAGTCTTCTGCGGGGCGGCCGGGCGGTCCCTCCTCGTCTCCTCCGAGAATTCGGAGCCGCCCTGCTCGCCTTCTCTAGGGTTCCGTGGCGGACTAGCCATCTCGCGTTCATTTTTGACGTGCTTACCCTATATCACTATCCGATGATCGCACGCCGTGCTGTAGTCGACTCCGTAGTGGCGTTGGCTCGTCGCGATGGCAGAAAACATTTCTGTCACATTGACGATCTGGAAGCCCTTTTTCGTATTCGTGTCACATGGTTCTCTGGGAACTTTTGATGCTCATCCACGGTAACAAGCAACAATGATTGGGGCTGCGTGTCTTTATGCTTTTATTCGTGTGAAAAAAGCAGAGATTAGGCTGAAAACGTTGAAATAACTACTTTTTCTAATGAAATACGTAGCGGTTGACATCGAAATGTCAAAATAATGAAATGAAGCCAAAAAGCCATGTCAAAAAAAATCCGCCGAACCGTCGACGAGCCCTCTTTTAGGTGTTACCCAAGTCGTCCAGCGCATACTTGCACCAGGTTCAATTACCATGATTTGATAACTTCTTTCATATCGATGTTCCCGCCGTGGGGCCATTTCACATCGATACAAATGTTACTACCATTTGCGGAATTAGTCATATATTTGTGCAAAGAATTTTTGATCTTTTCAATAAGTGAACGCGACAAATTCTATAATTTATTGATTATCCATAATAAATAATCTGTCTCCAGTTGTCAAACTCGCGCTGATTGAAGGAAGTCTGTGGTCAAATTAAATAATAAAATAACCTGCATTAGTACGCAAATTTTTACTAAATTATAATTTTTGATAACGATTAACCGTGTAAACATAACGTAATCATCTTTATTTTCAATAGTGATCTGCATTACTAAATAAGGTTAATATAAATTACATTTAAATTTATCGAATTATATCCTTTTGCATTATCATTTTTATTCCGAGGACGTTTCCGCTTCCATTATTTTTATTTACATTTAAAACATTGCAGTAAATATTAAATCTGTCTCTTTATTTCATTTTACAATGAAAGTGATTTTTAAAAGGTACTTCTGATTTATCGAATTACCACGCAAAAGTCTATTTTTACATACACAATGATAATGAGGTACAATATAAGTTTTATTGTCACGAATTTGTAACAATGAACAAATTCGAAAGTTTCATAATCCACAAGTAATAAATCATTATTAACGTTATTGAATATAACAGTTGTGAAAGTCATTTTATAAATACTTTACGATAAAACTATTCTAATTTAAAGTAAGGGTTATGATAAAAAGTTACAAGATAAATGTTTAATTTAAAATAATGGTAGCGAAAACTTGTTTACTAACAAAGATTAGGTTGTGTTTTTCTCACAATAGTTGTAATTAAAACTGTTCAGTGTGTCAAACTAACTGGTTCAACATTCATATATTCATTATAGGCAGCACAATGAAATAATTTTATGAAATTCATAATTACCATAATTACTTTGTTATGCTAAGTAACTTATGTTTAATAACTTGTTTAAGTAATGTCATTAAAATATTTTAAGTCCAAGTCTGAGAATTTATACAATTTAAAATTTTTATTATTACTTTACAGCTACAATGTCGGAAGCAGTGGTAGGTTCAGTAGCATCAGTGGCAAACGCTGAAGATCAGCGCTCCTCTGGCACTGCAGGGACCAGTAAGCTATCATATGAATACCTTTAATCGCTTTTAATGTTATATACAAGTTTATTTAAATTTTGCATAGTGTAAAGTGACAATAACTTCAGTGTTGATCGAGTGTGTTTAGCCAGAACATCCTGGCTTTTAGACATATGACTACAAAAACAACAATTTATGTTATTATATTACTAGCTTTCTTTAATGAACATAATATTAACACATTGTTTGTTTTTTATAATAATATTACCAGAGTAACTGTTCTTTTTGTAAAATGATGCAATTACTTACTCTATTTAAAAAATAAAAAATTTCAGTTGCTTCAGATGAAAAAGTATACGGTGGCTGTGAAGGTCCAGATGCAATGTATGTCAAGTTGGTATCTTCTGACGGGCACGAGTTCATTGTGAAGAGGGAGCATGCACTGACGTCGGGCACCATCAAAGCTATGCTCAGTGGACCCGGACAGTTTGCAGAGAATGAGGCCAATGAGGTCAACTTCAGAGAGATACCGTATGTATAATCTGAAACGACAATTAAATATTGTAGTACCATCAACATTAAATTTTATATATGTTAATAAAAAAGATGGAAAAGCAGGTAATTATTGTTATAACACAATAGTTTCCTGCAAAAGTAATGAAATGAAATTTGACTATGACTTCAATGGGTAAAAAATTACTTAAATAATTCTAAGTAACATTCTTTATTGTTTTACACCAAAAGCAACAGAACACACATAAAGCCGTAGCTGTGGTTAAGTTATTTACACTATATCACATTGCACACATAACTTTAACACTTGAGATTGTTTTTTCTTACTACAGAGTTGGTCAGACATTGATAAATCTTTTTTTAATACTTTATTTGACTAGTGGATGAGATAAGCAAAACATTCATGTGATGGTTACGCTACAGTAGTAATTCCACTAGCACACAACACCCTTCATACCACAACACAGTAATGTTTCACATACTATTTGAGAGGAGCTGCGGGTGTATTTATCTACGACCAGTAAAATTTTTTCAATTTTCTTCTGATCTTACTAGTAACCATGTAGCTGCTGTCCGTTTGTCATTTCAGCAGTATAAAGAAAGTCACCCTTTTATTCAAATTGGAACTTAATAATAAATCTATACCATCAAAGACTAATAAATTCATTTTCTTACCAGGTCGCATGTGCTGCAGAAGGTGTGCATGTACTTCACATATAAAGTGCGTTACACGAATTCATCCACCGAGATCCCGGAGTTCCCCATCGCGCCGGAGATCGCCCTCGAGCTGCTGATGGCCGCGAACTTCCTCGACTGCTAAATATTTATATCCTATAAATCTTAAATCGATGCTCTCATTGTTAACGCGACTCCGCTTATACACTGTCGGTTTGTTCCACCGCATACCATCATACATATTATATGAAGAGGTGAACCGACGGATATTCACATTCAGATCTCTTTGCTTGTAATCGGTTATAATTCGCCTAAAATCCTGTCTGTGCTTAATTAACTAGAACTTGAACAATAAAATGCTAGCTCCGTTTTAGGTTTTATATAAAGCCAACATATTTTTATTCTTCTTCCATCTCCTGTTCCAATGATAGGTTGAAAATTTGTGCTTATTACATGTAAACTCATATTTTCTTATTGATTTTTTATTATTTTAATTTGTCTATCAGTCTTACCATTTTCTTTGGTAATTTAAAGCAGCCAGCACTTATATACTTAACGATCTCTTCAAAATGGATGATTCATTGCAACATCAGTTTCCTATTGCATTTGTGTTTAATAAACGTGTTATAAAGTAATAAATATTTTTTAATAATTTAAATTGTTATTTTGATTTTCTTTGTGCAAAGCATCAGAACCGTTTTCCTCTTTTAATTTCTTATAAATTTTATGTTTGATTTAACTGCTGTGTGTGTCAATTGATTTTATGGTACATTTTATGGTGATATATTATTAACATTGAATTAAAGGTGTACACAGTGTAATAAATTAGACAATTTGTAATAAAAAGTTATGAATTATTCCGGTGTTTTTTTTAATGGTACTTCTAACTCTGTTATAGTAAATAACGAATTATAAAGAAAAATAAATACAAATGATAAAATTCTTAATTCGTTAATCGATTACGTATTTAGCTAGTGAGTATTATTAGTTTACAATAAAAAATCGAATCAAATTTTTACACAAATTATACTTTTCTTAAAAAAAGAAATTACTCTTATTTACTCTATTACAGGAGGCAGTCTTCTCCATAATGGCCAGAGTAATATGTATCTTGTACTAAACAGTACGCAAAAAGAATATGTTAAAATTCGTTTTAGATTCTTACAATACAAGAGAAATATTAATAATTATTAAGTTAAGTTTTTTAGAGTATAATAAGAAGAAAGGATATATGACACTAGTTATTATTTATATAACAGCCAACTTAACATTTTTACTGCCGAAAGTCGGTTACAAGTGTAGTTTAATGTTCGTAGTCATAGATGGCGGTAGTAAGTTATTTTGAAACACGCTATGATTTAGTCGCAACGTGAGTACGAGTAACATTGACACTGGTGTTCGTGGTATCACTTACCATCAGGGAGTCGCTAGACTACCTAAATAAAATTTTTTCATTGCCGTCTTCACATTAAGTGAATTACGGTACTATTATTCATAAATTACTAGGGTTATACAGTCAATGTAAAGCATATATATTGCTAAAGTTATTTTCTCTATTGCTACAATAATTGTAATAGAGGACCACAACCATGTTATAAAATATTGGTAAATATTATATACTTTATTAACCTTTCTGTTACTAGACAAATTCTCACGTGAAAGGCGCTCGGCCTGCGATAGTCTTATTAAAGAACAAATATTTTTCCGGTAGCTTTTTTTTTTATCTAGAATACTCTACAATATTTTTTTGGCAAAATAAACAAAGTAGTTTTTACAATTAATATTGCATTGTCGTATATTTTTCGTTATTTTCAAATAGCATAAAAACTTTTTTTACCTATAAATGTTGTTTAAATATACGTTAATAATTTTACAAGAGAAACAATAATACTATGACTAATCTTAAATTTTTGATGAGATACGGACGGGTGTTAGAAGGATTAATCACAACAATTTAGTGTAAACAAATTAATTCGATCGTACAAGGAGATTTAAAGAAAAACTTACAAGAAAAAATATTTGTCCGAAAATACTATCAAAGTAATCAAAGCGCCATCTATGTAAATATATACCAAATAATATAATAATATGTGTATATACATCAAATTGTAATGACTGGTTTTGAAGCATTTTTGGATAAATGTTTTTCATTTGTGACACGAGATGTCGTACTAGTAGAATAAAAAAAATACTTTGAGATAATTTATATAATTTTTATGTATGATTAAAATGGATTAATTAATAATCTTTTGGGAATATGAAAGCAAAAAAATAATTAAGTCTGGGAGAAAAAATGTGGTGAAAATGTGCTTGAGTGAAAAGTTAGTGATCAAGACGAGAACACAGCGTAGCGAAAGAAGTATAGATAGTTGAATCAACCATTATATTAAATACATATCGCTAGAAGGTTAGATGAGTGAAAATGTTCTTACTAGCACTCTTATTTTTGGTATTGCTGTTAGCATCATTCAAAACTTGCATTTAAATATCTGCATGGTTTCACGTCTCAAGCGCTTGCGTAAGTTAATTAATATACGATCTTTGTTGTATAATTTTCGATATTGACATCCAATAAGTAGACATTTTAAGGGAAAATGAATAAAAAAATATTTCAAATTATTTGTCCTTTATTGAGTTTAATACATAAACAAAATCCGGTTCAAATCTGTATCAGTTATTGGTAAATAATCTCGGGCAATTCAGACCTATATACGATGCACGGACTACAATTTTCGCTTACAACATTATATACTTTGGAATGACATTCCACTTAACGCTAACGCAATAGGAAAATAATATAAAAAAAAAACAACTTTACAAACAAAACCGAGGGAGAGACTTCAATAAATAAATTCTGACATAATTACACAACTAACCAATTTATTTGCACTAAAACTCTAGAAAAATCCATCTGAGATCTAAGCTTATAATAAAACTTTGGATAAGAGTTAAAATAATTATGGATAATCGTCTCATTTTGTACATTTTTACACACAAAAAAATATATAAAAGTATCTATAGCAGTTAAATACTGAGAACGTAGATAACTAAATGCGGAATAACTTGTGACACTATATGCACCTTAACTAAATGAAAATTTACATACCGTTTTATTGATAACAACGACACGTCACATGATAATACTAAACGATGTACGGCACAGGGAGGCCCGTGTTCAGCAGTGGGCAATAGGCTGGAATGATCGCGGTGATGAATATACCGCACGTAGTAAATTATTCCTCGTGTTGTAAGGAACAACTTGTGACCCACGAATGCCTCTTAGAATTAAAGGGAAAATATACAAAACCGTCATAAGACCTGTCGTAATGTATGGTTCTGAGTGTTGGGCAATCAAAGAGA
>DWLS01003345.1:0-15933 GCA_018246255.1 Pachliopta kotzebuea | reverse complement strand
TTTATTAGGTATATTATACTTAAATTTTCACTTTATAACCTGTAAGAGGTTTTCATACAATTACAACATTAATAATCAAAAAATCAAGATGCTAGTTTATATTTACTGCGACAGTTGTGTTAAGCAAACTAACGGTGTTGTTTTTTACTTTTTATATTAAAAATTTTTATCAGTTTACTTTATATTTTTCAAATAATATTTTGGCAGTTTTTCCTTTTATTTGTATATTGTTTCTAGGATATTTTGTTATTGGTGTACACAGAATGAAGTAGTTACTCTTTAAAGTTTTCTTTATGATCATCATCTTTATAGTATACTGTTTATGCATGTGAAATATATAGGTAATTTTTAATGTCACTATTGAAAATCGGACTTAAAAGCAAAGCAAAATTCATTAACTGACGTGATAATTCACAGGGGCTATAATGATTACGTTTATGGTAATGCAGTTACGAAATATTCCTCAAGGTTCTTGGAGACTTGACGGAAATTTAATAAAGTTAGAAATCCATCAGAATACTCACTGTTGTGGAAATTAATAAATGTATTAGTTAAATTTGACGTTAATTTCTAATAATACAGCTCTTTACATAGTTCTTATTACTTAAAATACTTTGAATACATAGTCTTCTTAATTTAGCAAAGGAATAAGTGTGGCATTAGTAAACATTATCACAGATTACAGAAGTAGGTAATAAAAACATATATAACTTCTTCGACAGACTTGTCGAAGAGATAATAGAAAATTCGTTCAAATTTCACAGGAAGTCTGTGTGTGCATTGTAGACATTCACCCATACATCATTTCCTCTATCGATGTACATAAGGACCTTTACGGACGCATGTAACCCTAAGCTAATATTGAAAGTAGTCAAGCAAAGGTATAACGTGGAAAGTTTTAACAATGGCTATGGAATGGTAATTCGGTCAAGGCAACGGGGTTATTACTTACCTAACAAGTTTTAACACGCGATAAAGCATTCTACATATCGCTGTTTTGTATAAATTTTAGATATAGCAGTATTTATGGTGTATAAAATTTTGAACAGAAAAAAGATTTGAAAAAAAAAAATATTGTGATCAGATTTTTTAACACAGATTTTCTTCAGCAGCGGTGCTAACAGGTTTTACGTCGGACTACCAGCAGTTTAAACACTTCTGTGTCTCTCTTAACCCTTCATCTTTGTAGGAACAAAACCTCTCTTACAGGGAAAATTAAATGAATTTATATAGATTTTCTTGTTTTTAAAAATTTGGGATTGTACAGGAAATAAATTATCTAATCATACATACATACAGTGAATAAAAGATATAGAATATTTATTAAAAATGTCCGTTAAATCTAATTACACAGTAAATGAATACTTTAGTAGTTAATAAAAATTTATCCCAATAGCAGTCCAATAACAGCCATGCTATATTCATGCAAATTGGAAATTTTATAGAAACATTGAGCGATATTTTCGATAAGGTCTTTTTAAAAAATAAAATTATGATGTTATAAACAAAATTAATAAATTAAAATTTAAATCATACGAAATAAGCTTAACATGATTAAAGTTGCCGGATGGTTGTTAGAAATTGAAAAATTAATGCATGTTGTTTTTAATTTTCCGTAACAGAATGTGGTATATTCAACATTTAATTTAATTATCTTCCACTAAACAGTTTGCTTAACAGTCAATACGGCTTAATATCCGTTATTAAATTATTAACGACGTCTTGATGATTCTCACTTCCACAGAGCAATTTCGTGTCAAGTTAATTACGCCATTTTATAATTAAATTGGGGGTGTACTTTGTGATATAAAACAGTAATTTCTTTGAATGTCAGGAACAGCTCTACTCTTGTGCGGATTGTTAACGTTATATTATTCTTCCACTAATTTTTATCTTTCAAGGTACAAATTTGTACGTGAATACGACTTTGTATTTTATGTAATGTCTAATTTGGAATTAAGCATTTTATTATCTTTGAATAATGGTTCTAATATTTGTAATGGGTTCTCTATCGCTAACTGTGGCCAAAGTAGCGTATCAGTGAATTAAAATATTTACTACTCTAATCCAGCTTTTTGTACAAATTTTCTGAAATTACGCAAAGCAAATAGAAAATATGCAAATGGAATTAAGAAATTTTTATAGATAGAACAGTATTATATAGAGACAAAATAAGATATGTTAATAAGTGACAATAAGGCCTAAGACCGTAAGATGTGCCAGCTTAGAATATTCTAATTCTTGCTATGGAAATAGATTTATTGTATAGTGTTCGTAGCTAGCAAGGCGAGTTTGAAATCCTAACAATAATCTAAGTTTACTACTTGCGGCACCTGAATCTATCCCAAGACTGTCTTGTGATATAAGGCAAGTGATTAGTTGCACTTCAGAGGCAGTTCAAGTTCAGAATAAAGTTAGTTTTATGTACTAAGTCTATGCATCATTTTTTTATTAAAACAAACATTTTCTATTTCATTATGACTACGTCGCATCTAATTATAATGAAGTATCTGTGGTTATTTTAGTTTTTAGTATTTGATGTTTCCGTCACAAAATGTTTGTATTTTAACAAAATTTTAGACGCATTGCCGCAAAACGATCCAATTAAATTTAATGAACACATCCCAATAACGTACGAAATCATGACTGTTAAATCCAATTTTGTAGTCGTGTCTATAATATGTACGCTATGAAAACTACTTGCGGTTTTGTTAACTTTTGCAATATATTAGAATAACAGTTCTAATATTAATTAGCAGTACATCAATGGTTCTAGTCTTCTATTTGAATTATTGTGATCTCTATGCAAATATTCATGGTCACAGCACCTACAACTTCAACCAACAAGTAGAAGTGTACAATAAAATATTATCTTCTTGATTAAAGGTATGTGTTACTAAAATTTACTTCCGTATCATTTTACTCCTAAGGCATCAAAAATTGACGATGTATTAACTTCATTATTAACATTAATAGCATGGTTTCTCTTCAATATGCAATTGCACTGCTTGCTCATTAAGATGAGCAATCCCGAAATATCGGGAATCAGTTTCCGCTACAATAAGATACGCTACGCTACGGTAAGAAGAGAGAGATAAGTCTCTCTCTTTTTACCATTATTTATCTTAAAAAAAGTACAATTGATTTCACAATTTTTTCTTCTAATTTTTATCATTGTCATTTTTTTAAATGCGACTGTATTGTAGCGGAAACTGATTCCCGATATTTCGGGATTGTTTCTAGTTCGGGAATCACAGACCGTAATAAATCTTTATGAATTTGTGTGATTGAAAGGGAGAAGTAAGACTTATTAATATATTTTTTAATAAAGTTCTTAGTATTTCGAAGAAACACTGGAGTAATGAGTTACACAAACCTAAGTCAAGTGTACCTTAATCGACGTATAAATATTTTCGTACTATTTCATAAGTGTTGATAAACGCTGCTTTTAGCATCAAAATTATTATATTGTTATTGTTTTTTTTTATTTATAATAGCTCGGTTTTATGTCAACCGGTTTACATATATGCACGGGCAAGTGCAGGTGCAGATCCAGGTGTATCTAAGTTCGTGGCTAGTTGCTGAGAGCAACATTGGTGATGTCAAAGGGGAGTAGTTGCGCAGTTGATACTGCAGTTGTGGAGTCTGGAAGAAGTGGGTTCCTATTCGGTTCCATTTGTAAAACTTCCTTAGTACTCGGCACGTATTTAAAATGGCAACATTGTTATTATTATAATTTTATCTTCTTATTTTTTATTTACGGCTTGTATATATTTTATCTTTGTTTCTATGCTCACTGTTAATAGTGTATACCGCAATCTGGTTGATATAAGACTGAGTTAACATCTTGTATGTTTTATTTATATAACCATCCTCTTCACCTTCTTCGTTAAACTCTCGTATTCTAAATTGGTTTAATTACGAAATAACCTTTTTATGTACGAATTCATACGATTCGTAAAGGTTTATTAAATTCTGAGTTGAATATGCTCCTTGATTAACAACTGTTACATTTTAAATCGCTTTTTAAACGTATGCCCATCTTTAGTGAATGATATTTAAAAAAAAATAACCTTTTCCCTCTGAATGATCGTAATTCTTTTAACTTATGTAAAAACTTTTAATAAGCTTCATTTAATCAATAAAACACTTTAAATTAAAAGTGGATGAATTAGTACTTGATTGAGTCTTAATGTTTAAATTTATCTTTAACAATACTTTTGTTATAAATAAAATAGTAAATATTTAAGCTTTCTTTAGTTGTACTTTTAAAAAATTGTCATTTATTAGTTTATAACAGGTTAAAATTAATATACCAACTCAAAGTTATGAATAGTTAAACAAAAATCTTCTTCGTTAGGTTTGAACAATTTATAAGATGTATAACATTTATCATTCGAGAGTAATGTTAATTAAAATGTTCCTTATAAATCATGACTTATTTATGAAACTCTATTATAAAAGAGAATACAAAATTACGTCTAAAAGGCGAAACTAGAATACTGTTAATCGAATTTAGTTTGAAAGCTAAGCGCTTGGATCGAGAGCCACCACCCACGAGGGTGGGTCTGAATTATACTGTAAAGCAGCAGTTTTACTCTAAGAGAGCAATTAATTTGCGAGCGCTTGCTGCCTTTGAAGCACTGCTTGCAAGGAAAACGGTTACCAGTTTTAGAACTATTGCGAACATATGCCACCAGGCATACTATGTATTAACTCCGAGTGAAACTTTAATGAGTTGCGCGCCGCTCTTTAAACTATGTTACCTGATTGCGCTGGGGACAGAATTTTTTAACATTTCAAAAGTATAACGCTTCAAGGAGGTTGTGTTACTAAAAAGCTTCTTTAACACGTTATGATAGGCAAATTTGATGATGCCAATTAAAATTTTTCTCGTTATTGAAAGATGGGATAGATAGCATAACTGCATGATGAAGAGTAACGTACGCTCTTAACAATGAGCTAATCTACAGGTAGTAGGTTTCTGTTACGAAGACCGTCTAGGTAAGTGCTACTGTAGCTCATATTGAAGCGGACAAACAGTAGTACCTAAATACTACTGTATTGCTATTTAAAGAGCTCCTGTTTAATAACCTAGTCAATTTACTGGGGTAACGAGATTTAACACCTCATATCTCATAGCGAGGTACGCAATGTAGTGCTGTCGATACTATGTTAATAAGCGCCGTTTCTATGGGCAAGCGTATCACTTACCATCAAGTGAAGGCATTGCTCGTCTCGTGGCCCTGTCGTATAAAATTAAATCTTCTGATATCAATTCGTTTATTGTAATGGGCAACCACTGAATCGTCTTATTGGTTTTTATTATTTTTATAATATTATTCATACTTAACGCCTTGTTAGTATTTTTTAAATTCTGTTACATTGTTCTTGTAATTAGGCAATATTATAATGATTTAAGTACCATTAATAAGCGACATGTAATTTCTTTAATTCCCTAATTCAAAGTAGTTTAAGCATTCATACCTCCTTCAGGAGAAGATGATACTTTAAGAAGCACAAAAAGCACTAATAATCTACCTTTTGATTTTGTAACATACCACGACATATTTGCATTTTACCCGTTCTTATCGATATTGAAATTTTCAAGTAACTATCCTAAATTCATGTTAAAACAGTACATAAATGAGCTTTACATATGCTTACTTAGTATATTTCAATGCCGAAACCAAAACATGAAGTATTCAAAACCGTCCATACACATTTCATGTGTTATATGCTCTCGAATATATGAATATCAAACAAAGCGAATCGTTCAAAGTCGAAGAAATATTTCACCCGTCGAAAAAAGTCATGTTCTAAGTCAATAAAGCTAAGTTAAGCGTAGCTTTTGAATTGACCGCTACCTTAAACAACTTTGCGAAAACCGAACCCCGCTTTGGGGTGTCAAGAACAATTTGTACTTACTTGACGAAGCGAAAGTTATAATCAACTGAAAGTTATTTATTGTTATTACAATGTCCTGTTTAATTCTGCGCTTTGTTTCTTGCCCTTAATGAAGTTTAAAAAAATGTCTGTTTAAAAAATATAAGTATTACTCAACGTCTTGCTTTTTTTTTTGCTTATTTCTGAAGACGTCGCTAATTTTAAAAGATGAGACGTGTACTAGTCGAGTCATTGACAGTGTCGCAATAAATCTGTAGATAAAATAACTATTAACCTTTGCACGTAATATCCTTCCCACGCAATGTTCATAAATCTACTTTTGTTAGACCTCTTTGTTTTACGATAGTCGTAGATTCACTTTCGTGGGTCATTGGTAGGATTAATTTGGACGCGTATCTAATATTAAAGACATTATAGTACCTATTAACATCTCATTTCGTTTTGGTAAAACCAAAATAATGTACTGGTAATCTCAAAATCATAAAGAGTTATAACAATGGCAGTAGCAAACATATTTTTCGAATGATTATTAAGAAACCTTCTTAAGAAAAAAAACTGTATCGTAATTAGTTCTGTTGTTCACGAGTAAGGATGATAGTAAGACTTGCATTACAGCTGATAATTTCTTAGTATCTACTTTTTTGGCTTATGGTTGATAGTTCTAAAATTGGCATAAAATTCCACGTAATTATTAATTGCGTACACGTGGAATAGTGAACTGAACTTTGTAAATTTTAGCCGATAAAAAAAATTACATCAAAAGTTAATTTATCAAAAAAATGTACTCTTGCTATATCCTTAAATCCTTATATCCTATGTATTACTTCTGTATATTTCTATCTAATGTATTTATTCTGTACATATGCAGTTTGTGTATTTGATTGCAATTGATAATTTTAGATGAAGCTGTTTTTTTAAAACTTTTTACTTGCCGCTCATAGCTTTGTTCGTCATAAAGTATTATTAGTAATAGATTAGAAAAAGGTTATCTACAGGTGAGGCCTATAAATTCTGACCGCAGACGACTCTAATCCATCGAAGGCCGGCGTACCAAAAAGACCTAAACAGGGAATTTTATTCGGCCACATGAAAGAAGACATTCCTTTTGTATGAGTCGTGACGCGAGCTTTAAGATGTAATAACATTCAATTTGAATGTCCCTTCTCTTTGTGCTTTGATTTTATCGTTATTTTAACACACACTCGCCAAAAAGAGGGGTATTATAAGTTTGTATTCTGTTTGTTCATGAACGTCTGTCTCTGTCTTCTGAATTTGGTTCAACAAATATCGGTTAATTTTTCTTTCTAAATTTAGTGGCAGTATTTATAAAATAATTTCAAAAGAATTTTGAATGGAACAACTTACCAGCGTCAGTGTTTCCGTCCAAATATGATGTGGACGTTTTCAAAAAAAAAAAGTGTGAATTGGGATATGCTAGGTTAATGCGCTTTATCAATTCAGACTATATCATCACTTAACACCAGGTGGGATCGTGGTCAAGTACTGACCCATACCTTTAAAAAAAAATCTCAGCTCTAGAAATTTTATTATTCCATTCCGGTTTTAGACATGGTACATGTAATTTATTAATTGGATGTTATAAGTATAATATTTATTAACGATTTCTTTAGTTTTGCAGCAAAGTTTTATATGGTGATTTACAAATTTGTTATCATAATAATAATATAGGGAAAAAGGTTTTGACTCTTTCATCATTTAAGGCTTCTGAATTATGATTATTTAGTTTCAAACAACCAAAGCCTCTACAATAATAGTTTAGCTTCTGACCTTCTGTTATCTCAGCGGGACACTCGTGTTTTGGTAATAATTCTCACGAATTAGATATTCACAAACCATATTTTTCTGTAATATCAAACATTTTTAATTTTAATTCTTAATTTTCTAATTCCTCTACACTTTGTTAGAAGTATTCACGTTTTATTTTGTATTTAAGATATTAATAAATATTTGATTAGTAAATATGGACGCGGTGTCCGTTATCTATCTATATAAAGAATGAAATAATTAATTTATCACTATTATCATTAACATCATCTTATTAACTTATTGTCATATTTGTTAGTTTAAACAAAGTAGTTGGCTACCACAGTGTGTTGACAAAGGTAAATATGAAAAGCTTCTCTTTTTCTTGGGTTAGAACCACTTAATAACCTTTTATGACAAGACGAGAGTAGAGTGGCAGTGGTTTTTATTATCCAACTCCCATACGAGGCAAAAATTATTTTGCAATCTTTAAAAGTATAAAAAAATTATGTTATTTCAAGAACAGCTTTACTTAATGAAAATTTAAGACGAATTTAAAACTAGTACAAGTTGAAAACGGGAAAATTTAAATAGCACGAAACTGTTAGTTACAATAAAAAAAAAACATCCTCTTCGAATTTGTTCATAATTTCTTATAAGAAATCTTATAAGAGATTATTTTAGCAAGAGTAGCATACGCATATTCAAATAGCAGTAAAAGAGTTTAAGCGACAGTGTATAAATAAAATTGTATACGTATATATATTAGTCATCTCATAGTTGCTTAGTATCCCACAATGGACATTTATGTTTGTGAAACACTTTTGTAAAGTAGCAGTTTGTCACCCACACTTGAGGGAATCCGCCCGCACATTGCCGGTGTATCGGAATATTCTCGTGGGTGCAATGCGATCTCGCTATGGATCTATGATAAAGCCTGTGGTACAAGCAATTGAATTGGCTTACATACATACATACAGATAAAAACAAAGGATTTTTATATTTTAGGCAATATAAATATGCCATAAATTTTATAGGTTTTTAAAACGACCAGTACTAGATAAGCTCCACAAACATATCATTAAAGTACATTTATTTTTAATCGTATATACTTTGTAAAAGGGTAAGTACAACCTAATGTCCATATAGCAATGTATAGCTTCATATATTTAAATTACGCGTTAAGCAGCACTTTTTATCGTTATTGTCGTAATTGCTATTTATTTATTCACTTATGTATTTATTTAAATATTTTTTGTAGGATATGTTATTTACATATTCATTTAGATTATGTTAGAAAGAAATATAGGTACGTATATGTTTTTATATTTATATTATTATATTATATAGTATTATGTATTATTAGTAAATATGTGTTATATAGTGTATTATATTTGCGATTGTTTTAAAGCTATTTCTTTTTTTTATTCTTAACATTTGTACATTGTACTACCCATACAGTCTTACGCTTTCACTAAGGTTAGCTGGAAGAAACCCCAAAGTGAGTTAAGCTCGCTTGTACAACATTATCTTAGTAAAATTTTTATATGCTATTACATTACATACACTTATTTTTTCCCATGCAATAACTTCTCTGATTAATGTTCTCAAAATTCTGATATCATTCCTTTTTGTATAATTATTTTACGTAAAAGATATTTTACAACCTGTAACCTAGACATTTATAAAAAAACTAAATATATGTTGGATAATATTTGTTGGTTTTGTAACATAGGTTTGTTGACGGTAGTAAAATTTGTTAATTTTTATTATACAACTTAAAAAATGTTAGATATTAGCAGTTGAAAACATATTAATCTATTGCAATTAGTCCCGTTTCCCCAATTTCATATATCTTCACTTATCCCGCTGGGGGTAAACTTTCAATCGAGTA
The DNA here is from genome assembly GCA_018246255.1 of Pachliopta kotzebuea. NCBI lineage: Eukaryota > Metazoa > Arthropoda > Insecta > Lepidoptera > Papilionidae > Pachliopta > Pachliopta kotzebuea. The sequence goes on along the minus strand of DWLS01003345.1, from coordinate 6,368 downwards.
AGCGCACGCAGGGAGAAAAATTGACAAAGTTTTTCTTTCGATAATATTGAGGTGACTCGACAATCTGTTTTCTACGATAATAATGCTCCGATAAAGTCGCCGGAAAAAGCTTTTTACATATCATTTGTTGGCATTAGGAAAACTCCTTCAACTTTACGTTTTATATGATGGTAAATCAAAGAATATGTGTATAGAACTCAATAAATGTATGTAATGTACTCAATATATTTCTGTTGATTTGTTAGTCACAGATATACTTATTTTTTATGGATATTGATCTATTCAATTCGAAGGTTTTTGCAAAGTGAGTTATTACAGAACAATAAGTCACTTTAACCTTACCTAGGGACTCTCAACACTGCATCTACCAGAATGCGGTCCCCTCTCAAGGACCATTCCGTCCCGACGGTCGTTGGTACTTGAAGTAATGTCCCCAGCCACTTAAGACTAGTAATTCTTCAGCTATGTCTGCGACCGCTTTCTTACGAATGTTCTCATTTATGAAGCCTCTCTATTACATAATAATTCAACATTCATACGGTAAATAACATTGAATAAAAAGCTTTGAAATCAATAATTCTTTTATTTGTTTATAGCTGGGGGAAGGGGTGGAGCTGACGCTGGGCGAATTGCGTGCGATGGCGCTCCGTCAGCAGCAGCAGATAGACACCCAACACCAGCTGCTCTGCGCGAAGGAGCAGCGGTTACGGTACCTGAAGCAGCAGGAGGCACGCCAACATCAGGTAAACTTGTATCACTTATTCATTCTCATTAATTTCCTTTTAGGGTCAACCATGGCTAATGATCATAGTTTGTAATGTTTTACAATCTTTTAGATAATTACATGGTTCGCCTTATAATAAAGAAATAGTAGCTTGGAAACCAATCAGTACCACTATTTCAGTCTAAAACTATATGTTTATGATACAATTCGACGAAGACAGCATCACTTTTTATCAAAAAGTGCATTAGGTTTTTTACATGTTAAGTTTCTTTACCTTTATATTGTATATTAATATTTTAAAGAAATGATGTGAAATATGTAGAAAGAAATAATAACTGTATGAAGGAAGGTAGATACATAAATTTTGAAGTGATCTACATCAAGGAAATATAGAAAGCTATGGAAAATATCAATATCGTGCTCTGCGCAGTATGACTCACAGATTGGCTGATTGGATATAAAAATCAAAATTGGGCAACGTTGTTGCCGGTAAAAACATTTATAATGCTATTGTTAGTTAACTTGCAAATAATCCATCCATGTCAATTAACATCTAGTTAAATTATAACAAATTTGACTGATTGTCCTTTTATAATGGCTTGTAAGTCAAATGTGTAATTTGTCCTTTAGAAGTAATTAACTTCCTAGTCCACTGTTATATATGAGTCTACTCCAAAAACGTCTACACCAAGTATTATTTTAAATAAATCTCGAGTAATTATTGCAAACTTTTCTGTCTTTAGTAAAAATATATTTCTTGGTTGGTCTTGTTGTCAATTTCTACGACAACATTTTCATAGTATTAGTCTTTATTACCTGACTTCATCAGCGAAAAAGAAACTAATGCACTGAACTGACTGAATGTAAATACTCTGTAACGCTCGCAACATTTAAAGAAATCTTTCTGAAGAGCTACATAGATACTTACATTACACTGCTATGTTATTATACGACTACAGCTAAGAGAAATCCGGTATAGCTTTTCCACTTAGGAGATATGAAAGGTTAAAGTTAACATTTTGATTGGGAAGCGGGGGAGGAGAGAACAAAAATAAAATTTTCACTGGATGTCGAACTCTATGTGACTTTTGTGTCCAAAGCGTGAAAATTAACAGCAAGGCCGTTAAAATACATTTTAATGTTATAAAGTAATAAAGACCAGACAGATATTAAGACAACGCATGTGAAGTTTTTCCAGCTATTTTCATAAGAGTTTTAATTATTTTTCAAAAATCCATATTCTTTGCCGAGATTACTAAAGGCGGACCAAATATCTACAGGTATTCCGTAGTAGTCGCCCCCGGGTGAATATTGAAAACGTACCCACAAACTATGTATATTTTATCAACAAGATCCAACTTGTTCAGATCGAAACGAGCATGCGACTGCTTGAGTTATCGTTAATTCATTAACTAGTTCCGGACCCTTTGCGGAAATTTACAGCGTCGAAATAATTATTTTTAGGAAGTTTGAACAAACAAAGCTGTAATTTTATAAAAGTTTCATTAAATTTTATGTCCAATTAAGAATATATAAATTCAAATTAAGATTAAACGTTTTCACTTTAATTACTGGAACTTTGCGATAAGAAGTGAGCAAACTTATTTAGGCAAGAATGTGACTTTGTAAATAATCCCTTCCCCGCGACCTACTTCCGTCCTGTCCGATTGGGAATTTAATAACGGTCCCGAGATACTTATTTCAAAAATGCTTTTAGAACCGGTGGCTTAAGACTTTAACGAGTACTAAAAGATTTATCTTCGCAATTTGTACAAAAGTCATAAAAAGTTTGACAAAAAATACTCGCCATTAAAAATTAATTGCACGCTATGTATTAAGTTATTTAATTCATGATTCGTTAAGCTAATCAAATTTTTAAATTCTGTACAGAAATCTAAAGAAATTTCAGATAAAGAAAAATCTTTATTATCATACAAATTGCGTGTACTTTTTTGAACATCGTACCATTCACGTTTACAGGCAAATTAGTTTTTCCCTTTTCATTTACATCTGTACAATAGAATGTTCATTTTAATATTAAGGTTAAAGTAATTTTAATTATAAAAGAAAAATGATATAACATTTGATTTCTTCGGCAGATATTAATTCTTGGCAATAGAAAAGCAAACAGCAGTCATTGTTCAATTGTATTCAATGATGTACGTTGATTGTTGGCCCCTCGACCACATTTTTAGTCCTATTTATAGGATAATGTAACTTGTCGTTTTATACGCTCATCGATTTCTTAATTAGTTTGAATTACCTTAAACACAAAGGCTTTGTAAATTACCATAATGTATCTAAGATTTTTGTCATAAACATAACAAAAAAAATCCACTTCATCTATTGTTGCCGTAATTTTTAAAATATTACGATTATCTCATTAAATTATAAGTTGTATATTAGCTTTATGAAATATTGTAACAACTACTGTAAAAGTAAAACAATAAACTTCAACTAAAGTAATCCAAAATTTAAAAGATTACTCAGTGAGTGTAGCTGTACAAAATTTGTGAAAACAAACTCAATGGTAATACAACAAGACATATTCTTGTTTTATTCACTGTTATGTTACTTGCGTAATAAGTACAGTTTCCCCGTACTCTCCTCTCACAAGCACCAAATTAACTTGATGAATTGTTTTCTCTTCTTAATTGAGTCTCTCAGTTCATATTCAAGGGGAAACTTCTTATTAAATTTGTTAGGATTTGTTTTTCTTAACAGAAATGTTATATATCATCATAATTTGAATGTTAATATTATTGTTTTATGTTCAAAATATAGATTTTAAACAGTACAGAACAGTAGATAACTAAGTTTCTTTTTATATATATTACATAGAGATCCCACATGTGTTTATGTGTATTACTGATTTTGAGTTTTATTAACATTTGGCACAAAAATAGCGGATGTGAAGCTCTGAAAAGCTCGGTTACAAAATCCTGAGAAATTAGTTGTATTTGTTACTTTCTGTAGTGTCTACAAAATACTTTCACATACAGATGTTATTATTAATTTAATGACGATTTAATGATTATAATATTATATTATTTTCACTGAATAAATAAAAATAAATTATGACCATCACTTCTCGTGTTGCGTCAACTTTAATTTAATTAAACTGACTTCATAGTGTGTTGTCATACGGATTAAAGTCAACATTAGTACGTATTACCAATTCATTAGGGTAAATGGATCAAGGTATGTAAATCGCTCTCGCTGGAATAAAGTCGAGGAAAATTAACATCAGCCACAAACCTGCGTAGGCTGTATGTGATTTGGTGTGTTACCCGTAAGAATATATTACACAGAAATCGTATTGCGAAGCTAACTGGAAATAGCCCACAACCATTTGTTGGAATAAAGCGCGCATATGTACATACTTATGTACGTACACTGTAATGAGAACGTATTGGCGCCGGCACACGCTATACTTTTATATTTGTATCGTGAACATGTTAGAACATATATTAACGTCTTTACTAAGAAACTTTCGATAATAACCTGCAGGATTTTATGCTCTAAATTATATATACAAAAATTATGAAGGCTAATTATTTTTTTGTAAACCTTTCTCCTTAGGCTGCAAAGAAGAAAATTTTATTAAGTAAAATGTTGATTAATTGCTTAAATTTTACATAAGAAGAATTAATGTACGTTACGTGTTTCATGTTACCAAAATTTTAAATAATTTATTCAAATCAGTAACTAGATTCAATGAAATAGATTTAAATGCCTGAAATATGTAAATAAATCAACATCAAGTTTCTACGGATTGAATAACTGGATGAAAATCGTGTCATGCAAAAACTGTAACAGAATTTTGTACACGTTATTTTCTATAGCTTCCAGATATTATAATATGAATAAATTATAATATGAATGCTCTAGCTTAAAACTGATTAAATAATGAGATAAATCAGTGCCGTGGCCTACGATTTCTATAAAATAAATCTTAAGGTTTTAAAGGCTATCGAGCTTTTTTCTCATCTACGGAACGGAGATTAAATCGTCTGACGATCTTTAAAGCAGATTTAAACTGCAAGCGACTGCATCATCCCTCTTTAGAGATAGATCTTCACAATAAGTACCCCGTACACTCTCCGTCCTATTTTCAATGCGGGTTTTGTGTACATTACACATCTTGAAAACCATTTGCTGCTATCAAAGCGCCTTCTGCTTTTATAGTGGTGAACGTGTGAAATCCGTATTTGAATTAGGAAATAGTGAAACTTGCACGTTGTGCTCCACAGCAATTTCCTTCTCATCGCCGTTCAAACTTGAGGATTTTCAAAAGCATTCCCTTTGAGAAATCCGTAAGTTTGTACAGCATTCGGTCGATTTTCGTATGAAATCAAACGTATTAAAAACAAAAACGAAAAGAAAATAAATAAAGTACAAAGCCATTCCGTACAGACATCAAGTTACAAATTTTACAACTAGAAATTCTTTATAAGATCAGAGCTTATTTTTGGGTAGCACGTGTATTTTTTTTTTATCTACAATAAGCTAAAATTTGTCTAAATTTTACGAGATATTAAGTATCGACAAGACCGTTGTGACCATCTGGTGAAGATCGCCGGAAACCACTGGATGGAGACAAGGCAGAACCGACCGGAGCTGAGACCTTTTGGAGGTGGCCTATGTCTAGCAGTGGGCGTTTGTCGGCTTTATTTTTATTAGTTACGGGTCAATGCTGGACCACGATCCCACTTGGTGTTAAGTGATGATGTGGTAAAGCGCATTAACCTATTGATAGGTGCCTGTTCATGCTGATGGTGGTGAAGGCCGCTGATGACGAAGAGTGCAGCGCAAGATTCTCTGGTCCACGTATGTTGATAGCTGAAACAAAGCAAAGCTTTTATAACAGTAGATTTGCAATTTAAAGGTTATAGCTAAGCAGGGAGAAAAAAAGAGGACCATCAATCAAATTGGACAACATAGCCCCGGAAACGAAACGGGGACTTTAATATTAAAGGGCAAGTGTAAACAAGTCGGTATTAGTACCCCTTTTTATGTACCTTTACATATGTTTGGCAATAAAGTATATGTTAATACATAAAATTATGTATTGAAAGAAAAGAAAATTATTAATAAACCTTGGTCTGAGAAACGTTCTTTTCTCTGTTAATTGTGTGATATGTCTATATCGGATCTATATTGGTATTAAAATTTTGGCCAACTTCCGGTTGGTCCCCCAGAATCGGAAGTAAATAAAAAGACTTCATTTTTGTCGAGGAACACTTACTTCAATAGAGATATCAGAAGTACGCACCATTAAGGTACTTGGTGACTTTTGGTCTAACTTCCGGTTGGCCGGTTATACCGGAAATAGATATAAATAGTAATTTTGTAAGCGAGGAACATTTTTGTAAAGAATAATGTCAAAAATATGCATAGTTATGATACTTAGTGACTTTCGACACCACTTCCGGTTGGCCGATCGGAACCGGATACAGCTAAAAACCATCTCCCTACCTACCTCAATATTAATGCCAAATTTAATTTTTTCTCGCCTTAAGATTTGTCCAGGGCGCGAATACAACGAAATTCGAACACACTGACACTGCTATTAGTAGATAAAAATAATAAAAACAAACAAGTATTTGATAAGCAAACAAGGTCTCCGACAATAGTCCGAGGA
>DWLS01003344.1:0-15934 GCA_018246255.1 Pachliopta kotzebuea | reverse complement strand
ATATAAATAATATTTAAAGGAGAAACAAAGGTTTTTAATTTAAGGGATTCTAAAAAAGAAAGTAAAAAAATTTCTGAATATTATCACCTAGTTAGAAAATAATGTTAAGCGGAATATTTAATGAAAATCACGAAAATTATTTTACCTAAAATTTGATTGTGCGTCACATTTTTAATAATCTTTATTACTTTATATACAAAAATAAAAATGTTTCCCACTTTCTTATATTTTTATTACTCTGCTATTTCGCCTATGATGGTCGAGTCGCCGAGAAAAAATTGGCGACAGACAATAAAAATGAAGAAAACTAATGTTATTTAATTTACACATATAAATCTCAAATCTCCATTATGACTAATAGTTCATGTTCGTACGTCTTACCTACTCTAAAGCCTGGTGGTAGATCTTTGTTGCCGAAGACATTCTTGTTACCACCCGTGTTCCTTTTTCAATCGCCAAACATTAGTGTGCAAGCACTCTTCTTTACCCGTTCCCCTTAACGAATCTTCATAGAAAACGGCCTCAAGTGTCCAAGGCCACAAGGTAGACTGACGATCTGGTGAAGGTCGCGGGAAGTCGCTGGATGTGGACAGAGTAGAATCGTTCGGCATGGAGATCATTGAGGGAAGCCTATGCCCAGCTGTGGGCGTTATCCGACCGACAATATATACTAATGTTTAGCGGCTGTCAAGTTTTTAAAAACTTGGTGCTGACTACAATTAAATAGAAATATATTTAAAAATGGTTTCTATGTTTAAACAAAGAACGCCAGGAATATTTGATGTACATTAACTATTTTATTAATCAATTATTTTATATAAATCATTTGTGTATATGTAACATCAATTAAATTTTAACAACTATATTACACTAAGCAATAACTTTTAACAAGCTTTCAATATTTCATTCCATTAAACCAACTTGTACAGTACTGTTTACTTTTTGTATTGTGTATTACTAGGAAAATGTACTTCGTATCTTTTTTAATATCTTTACTTTTAACATTTAATTATGGTGGTGCTAAATTGGCATCAATGGTAATTTTTGCGAAGTATTTAAAGAAATTTGCTTGGAACAATTATTTACAAGGATAATTAAGGTTATTCTTTTCCTTGTAGCACCCTGTTTTAATAGCCCGATCCTCTTTAGATTGGATGCCTAGCAGAATTAATTCCCTTTATTCGGATGTTGGTGCGTGGAGCGGAAAATTTGTAAGTTTTCTTGTTTATGTAAATAAAAAATTAATATGTCGTACTTTTTATGTTTTTGTTTAATTCACGATTTTTAGCTAATGAAACGGTAAAAAAATATATTATATAACTTTGCCGTTTTGAAACGTCACTGTTATTTTTTTAAATTTATGAAAAGAATATGTTGAATATGATTAAAATTAGTTCTATAATGTTTGAGATAGCTAGAATTAGAAGGGAATTATTACAATAAGCGTTAATGTAACCGAGTAAAAACATCTAAACAAAGCCTTGGAACATGTTTGGACATCAAATACTTTGCGAAGTAGTCACACAAAGCGCGCGAAGTTGATGTTTAAAATGCTGGTATGAGTTGAAAATAGTTGAATACTCATAAAGTTTAATTAAAATCAGGAAATTATTACGTGTGTAAATATACGGAATTATTTTATATTTATCGGCTTGTAAGTATCCATTACAAAAATTGTTTATATATGGACCACAGTTGAATATAAGCCTCCATCGAAGATTTCCTCTCATCACAAATATCCAGCAGTTTCCCGCTTCTTTCACCATTACATTGTCTCTCCTTACGGGCAATTTCGGCCTCCTAACACAACGTTTACCGGAAAACGTTCCAAAACATAGTTACATAGTATAACATTTTAAATGTTACAGAGACCAGTTATGGATGAAATCGAATCTGACGAAGCTTTGAGATTTTATCAATTTTTAAATTATTTAGATGGAGGCAGTTTTGGCACAGGTGCAACTCTTATTTAATTTTTTTTAAATATCACAAGAAACAATTATATAGTGATTATTGTGTGAATGTATTACATTTTTTTTTGTCCTAAATATGTGATGTGTGTACATTTGTGTGAGAGCGGAGAGAATTCCCATTGCCAGTCTGCTTTTTCTTAAAGTATCCCAGAGAAGAGTCAGCTGAATTTGGTTATCCTCACTATAACTAAAATAGTTCTTATTGATCAACATCTATAGGCTAAAACAAACTTATTAAATAATGGTAATAGATAAATAGATTGATGTTGGGGAATCCAAAATGCAGATATAGCGACGTAATACAGAACAAGAGCACAATACTATGTTTGCGGTATGAAATAAATTACAAGAGACCTATATGCAGCAGTGGACTTCTGTTGGTTGAAATGATGAAGAAATCAATTTTCAGTTTTAAGTAAATAATAACTTTTTAGGTCCTATTGATGAGTTTGTTGATGCCATGTCCAGATTAGCAAGCTACATGAAACAACAAAACAGCAGAGAAACACAAGTAAGAGGTATGCGTGAACTTGAGGCAATTAATGGAGAAAAAGGTAAAGCTTGCCTAAGTTGTCAACTGTGTAATGTATCAAAATAGTTTATGCATTGTCATTAAAATGTTTTAAATCAACATTTGTTTTACAGGCAATAGTATTAAAACAGTCTTAGAAATAAGTACAGTAATTATGAGAAAGAAACGAAAGTTTTTTTGTACTGGTGAAGTAAAAGAACCTATTGTGAACAATAAAATAATTTGCAAAGTATGTGTAACTTGTAATGAAATAAAATTTTATAATTTTTATTACTCCACAATAAATTTTTTTAACACAGGATAGAATATTGTTACCTATTGCTGGTACTTCATGTAGAGACGCAATAATGTATTGGCATCCCGATTTAACAGAAGAACATTATTGTGTTGGTGCATTAGAATCTAAAAATCCAGTTCACATAATGGATATTGAAGGTGAGTTGATAGAACTTGTTGATCAACTAAGAACAGGCGATACACATTGCTCTCAAAAAGTGGAGAGACCTAGCTGTTTGTTGTATAGTACTCTATCAGGTATAATTTACTGATAAATATATCATGGAGTAAGAGAATTAAGATTTTATTTATTACTGAATATTGGTAAAAAAGTTGCTGGTGAAGAGACTAAAAGTCTGTTCATGTAGTGTTAAGCATCAAAAAAGCCAATTTATGAAGATGAAATGAATAGTGTGTAAATAAGTTATAATTAAAGTTCAGTACATAAGAGTGGTTCTTACTAAGAAATTGATGATAAAATTTTGAAAATATTTCAGGGGAAATGTTTTGTAAAGGTGATGATTATTCAAAACGAGAATATCTGCTTGCATGTGATTTTTATGAAGATCAAGAAGCACCTGTTGCAGATTTACTTCAGTATTATCCTGATCCTGATCCAGAAATAAGTCCCAAATTATTTTAAAAGCACATGCACACATTCTGTTGGCACCAATAAATGGTTTTTAAAATGTATTAGTAACTTTTGGACATTTTGTTAATCATTGATCCTACAAATTTCATTTAATTTTAATACAATTTCAAGCTATTTTAATTGTTTTTTCAATAATAATGAAACTTTTTCCATGTTGTTATATAGATCTTAAACAATATATTGTACAATTAATGTAACCTAATTTGTTGATATCTATATTTTAACAAATAAATTTTAATAGAATCGAAGCTTGTATATTGCGTGACAATTTTTTAAGTATTAATAAGTTTATGATAAAAATACACCTCATTTTAGTTTTATATGAAGACTTTTAATTTTTAAGGGCTATATATTTAAAATTAAATATATAACAGAGGTGATAGAACAAAAGCAACACTGTTTTAGTATTCATTTCGTAGTTTACAATTGCAGTTCAGACTTTACCTTTGCAGTAATTATTAATACTAAAGCAGATTATTTTACCTAGCCTCAATGATAATGGCTTTAGTAAAATGTTTGTTCCAAAGTATTCAATAACTGGTTAGTATAGTTCTTCATAAACTTAGGCTGAGAAGATAAATAAATACATAGTAATAAAGCTGGAACATGTCAAAATTTGCAAAAGGTCAAATGGTTTTTTTTAATCTTGTTAATGAATAATAGTTTAATTTTTAACAAACTTAAACAGTTTAATGTACGTAAAAAGTTTTTAAGTAAGCAAAGCGCTTTTCGATTTGCCTGTGATATAATTGGTAAAAGGCCGTATTGTTTGCAACTGTTAAGTACCATCAATGTATGAACAGAGCAAATGAAATACACATAATCCTCACTACGAGCAACCGCAACATAGTTGCGAAAAGCACAAAAAATAATGAATGAGGATCCATTTCAGTGGAACTACAAACTCAATGAGGTTTTTCTTTTTCAGTTTCTGAAATGTGTCTTTGACTTTTTATTTCAAGAATAATACATTGTCAAATTTAAGTAATGAAGGGGAGATTTTAAAATATCTCTTTCATTAATAGACCAAAACAAAACTACCTTCGTTTTAAAGTTTTTGTTGTGATTTTAACTAAATATGTTACACAGTCATCCAACTTCAATTTTCTGTATAATAGCCACGGAATTTTGCGAAAGGTTTTCTTTTTGTGGATTGAGGAGTAAGTTATATTTAATGAAAGATAGTTTATTATTGCCATACACTACTGCAGCTCTTAAATTTTGTTTAATAAAATCTGCACAAACACCTTCACATAATTAAAAATATCTAAATATAACTATAATTATAACAATCAGAGGAGGTATATTGAAAGCAAATTAATAAATATTTGAATCCTTACAGATTTAGAATATGTCGGTTTTTTTTTAAGAAATACACAGTTTTAAATAATTAAAATTAAGCATAAATATTACGGTAATGATATTAGGTAATCGTCTTATAAGTCAGAGTTTCTAATTTACTATTTTGATTAACTTTTTGATGAAATCTAAATTGGATCATACAATTATTTTTATACTTATCTCATTTTCAGTTCGTTAAATTACTCGTATATGTATAGCTAAGGTTTTAGTTATTTTTAGTTATAAATAATCCATTTATTTTTACTACACATAGTAAATGCACATTACTTTAAATTACACTACTGTGTTCCGGTTTGAAGGGAGCTCTATGCTAGTGACATTACTAGGGTAACGATACTTAACAACTTATGTTTCAAGGCGAAGGATGCGATGTGGTGCTGTGTATACCATTTTCCCCAGAACAGTGTTATGGATAAGCGTATTCCTTACTATCGGGTTTGGACGCCTTGCTTGTCTTGCTTTGTCAAAAAAAGAATGTTGAATGCATGAATAGTAAAGAAATTTATATAGAGCAGTAAATACTCTTTGGCGGCGGGATGTTACTAAGAGAATAGTATATTTTTAAGTTCTTAAATTTATTATCCCTGTTAACAAATATTGTTACAAGTAATACATTACAACATGTTGATTTCAGCAATTTTGTCACTGTATCTGAGAAATGTGTTATGTCTTCATGAAAACGCTGCTACGGTAGTATATCATATATTTATAATGATGTGTTATACGATGCCTTTGATGGGGGCGATATTAGCAGATAACTTTATAGGAAGATACAGGTATTTGCTTTTGTATACTAAAAACCGTAGACGTAAACATATTTACTACTAATTTATAATATTAAATATGTAAATATATATCAATCATATTTTTTATTTGTTTAGACGAATGAAACTTCCTCCGGATGGTAAGTTAGGATGAAAACAATTTGAGACACGACGTTTTAAATATTTTTCTTGTATTACTGACATATAACTATTTATTTACGCTAAGAATAAGTTTCCCAGGAGCAACAGTTTTCGACGCACACCAACCAGTATGGCTTGCGTGGTGTGTAAATAGTAGACTCTTCTTGTTTTTCTATCAGCGCCAAGTCCTTATTGAGAGAAACTTGAGTAGGTTGTTTTATTTATGTTTGTAAATAATACTTTGCCTTATTACAGAGTGATATTATATTTCTCTATTATATATTTAATGGGAACGATTTTGACGTGTTTCTCTGCTATACCGCCTCTAAAATTGCCGCCGACGTAAGTGCTTTAAATTTTATAAAAGAAACTATGCCATGATATAAAATATTTGGATAATATTGAATGACAAAGATTGTATTATTTCGTTGAGTTTTTCCAATGTTATTTTTTATTTATTATATCAAACGATGGTCGTCTAATTTTGGACATGAGTCCTTTGTTACGTTTTCTAAATAACGCAGTCATGCTTTGTTTGAGTCTAGTGGCAGCTCCCATCAATTGTTTAATATCAAGCAATTAAGATAACATAAGATACCGTGTGATTTTATCATGACCTTTCGGAATTATAATAAACTAGTCTTCAATAGATAGTAATAATGGAATAACAGATGTTATCTTTTTTCACAGATCCACATCAATGATTGGCTTAGCACTAATTGCTACAGGCACCGGTGGCATAAAACCTTGCGTGGCAGCCTTTGGTGGTGACCAGGTCGGTAACAAGATATCATATAACTAGGTTATGAAAGCAAGCGTTCGGAGCACAATCTCTCCATATTCATAGCGGCGAATCTAAGCTATAACTATGGAGCCAACTTCAATATTGCCATGGTGGTTAGAATGAGTTAAAGCAGCATTAATGCTCCACGTCTCTTTCGACCCCAACATTGAAGTATCTGTGGCGTAATGAAAGTAGCCAATTATAACATTGATACTATTTTCTGCAAGTCGATCGCGGCTGTGAAGAATATTTCAAATGGTACCACACTTATTATATCCTGTCCTTGCAGTCAATCCGCTTTTATCCAGGGTTTCAATTACGACTGTTCTTTGCTCACAGTTTCGGTTACCTGAAGACAATCAGCGTCTTCAGAGTTTCTTCTCGACTTTCTACTGCACAGTGAATCTCGGAGGTTTTATGGGTATGATTGTGACTCCAGCGTTGCGTCGTAGCGTTATGTGTTTTGGTGATGATGCGTGTTACGCCCTTGGTTTTGGATTTCCCGCTTTACTAGTTCTCGTTTCTATTGGTAAGATGTAAAATTTTTTTTATCTCTCAAACTACAGTTCCAAGATGTGGCATTGATAGAATAAATGTGGTATGAGAGCGCAGCGTAAATGTGTGTAACTTGTCAATATGAATTAATGAACTGTTCATTTTTTTTTTCAATAAATTTCGGTAACGGTAATTGTGTTTACAGTAATTTTTGTTGCGGGGAAGCCTTGGTACAGAATAAAACAGCCGAGAGATAATGTGACCTTAAAATTTGCGGCGTGTGCATGGGTGAGTGACCTTCTCTTGGGTGTTGGAATAATTTTAAACGGCCCAACAACGTCTCTCATTAAATGAGATTCTTTGTTTCATTTCTTAAAATTGTTCAGTCGTTAAGAAATGGGTAGGGTAGTATAATGAATACTTTGTGAAATTTAAATGTTAAATATTTCTGTTGATCAATCGGAAATTTCGAAAATTGCGTTAGTTTTCCGCAGAACTAAGTTAAAATAGTCTCTTAGCGGAACGGCTTCCGCTACTTTATCAAGTAACATATCGTAGTAAAGGGAAATATTGCTTACATCGTATGATTGATTTAACTGTCAAAGCGCTACGAGCTAGGCGAGCGACACACGATACATATAAATATCACTAACTATATGCGAAAATTCGATCCCGGGCAATTTGTTACTAATTAATATACGGGACCCGATGAACGAACAGGGCTGGCGCTACTTCAAATGTTTGCGAAGCTTGATTAACATTTAAATAAAAAACTTGCACAGATTGACCGCAGTTTGGACATAGTTTAGGTAAATAGGTTCAAACTATATGTAAATGCTACTACTGAATTAAAAAATAAATTGGCGTGAAAATTACTATGAATACTATATGATTTATAATATATGAGCTTGTCTATTTTGGGGTACCAAGGTATTTCAGAATCATATATAATTAATCCATGGTTTTCTTTGTTTTAATTACAGTCAAATACTTTAATTTTTCGGAAAAATATTTTTTTAGATATTTGAAGACATGATGGCGGCAAACAAAGTAGTTGTTAAAACGTTGAAATATAACGGATATGATTTGGAAAAATCCACTTAGTAGTAGTGTTACGGTTAAATAAGCAAACAGGCAGATATTTATTAAAGGTTGTTTTATTATTTTTATCTAAAAGCGGTAATAAATATTTTCAGTTTATTTAACAGGCACGTATTCAGTACAAACAAACATATTTAGCGATGTATTTCACTATAGTATATATAGGTTCTTAATAAGACAGGTATTGTAAGGTAAGGATGGTAAGATACGCTGACTAATAAGATTGCGGTGCTGGTTAGGATTGTAAACATTGCACTACATTGCGCTTGCCGCCTTGAGACATAAACTGTCTCATTACTCACAATGTATATTACTCACAATGATTTTACTAGCCACAAATGCCTTTCAAAACGAAACAATAATGTTTGTCTGTACCTGGACGGTCTCCAGAAATACAAATCTAGTATTTTAAGAGAATTTTCAGATGTACTCTATATAATAAAATAATCGTTAGTAATTCAACTAGAATACCGCAACCTTCAAATACAATGTTTGCACATTGCTATTTAGCGGCTGTAGTAGGTACTATTAAAAGGCGAGTGTATCACTTACAAAATATTCTTCTCTATATTTATTGAAATTAATATTGTATCACAACCCTTAGTGATGTTGCTGCAACTTAATAAGTTCGTTTACTACGAGGTTGCGAAGCTTTATAAAGCATCAAAATAAAAAATACAAAAATTTATAAAATCTTTATTTACTGTTTTTAGTAAAATTAGTAGTGAAACATAATTTAATTGCTACGGTTGATCAATATTACTTTAAGTTTTTTTTTTCTGTTATTTCAGTATAATATACAAGCTTGTATATCGATAGTTATTATTTGCATGTTTAGAAGTATAAGAGCTTTAAAATTAAAATTATACATTTAATAAAGGTTTTGTTATACATATACCTTATTATGATATTCGTACATAAGTAAGATAATAGTAATTTTATTACTGACAATTCAATTTCTATAAAATGAAAATAATGGGCAACCACTTAATTAATCGTGGTTTAAGCCCTTTTGTTGTGTAAAAGTCGTACATTTGATTTTAATCAGCGTGTTCTCGTAAATATATTTCATTAACTATTAAAATTTTTGGTATCTAAATTTTGAATTCGTTTAAAATAAACGTAGGTTGTGTTTACATTTTTGTAATTTATAAATATGTATTATTTTATTTTATATATCCATTTTTACATTTACTATGATTTGCTATATTTACTCATTATGTATATTTTTTTAGTACGCACTCAGGAAACGTTTTCGTCATGATCCTGATACCGACGGTCGTCCATTAGACCATTGGCTGGATTACTCAACCGATAAGTACGGCCAGAAGTTGGTTGCTGACATGAAAGTTGTTTGCTCAATCCTTTATTTATATCTTCCGGTGCCAATATTCTGGTCGTTATTCGATCAACAAGTGAGTGTGAAGCTTCTGTTGCACTTACTGAATGGTAGCGATTATAATATCAAACCGGTAACAGTAATTAATAACTTTATTATATATTGGAAACATTCTGTATAGAAACATGAAATGATTTTTATATTATATTTTAATAAAACGCACAAAGTCAGATTCGGAAATTCTTGTCTTTGTTTTGGACCTTTGTGAAACTTACAATACTTTTGAAACAGCCAGCTGTGATTAAATGCTTTAAAACAAACAAAAGATTGAAAAAAAATCAAACAGAAATGTACGAGAAATCCACAGACGAAAGGACCCTTTTCCTTCGCGCTTTAATTGTAACAAAAATGAATTTTCTTTGTTCAGAGTGGATTTTTTTTTTCTGATACATCATGCTGAACTACGAATATGATTGTAGTAATTTTTATTTATTCCTCTCGTTAAAAATTTTATAGATTTACTAAAAAAACATATGTAATACATATAAAAATGTATTGGTGCAATAAATTGGATAAAGTTTCAGTATAATTTTGTCTAGACGTATCTAAACTATCGTGCATTGTTAGCGAATGGATTTGTAGGGTTTGGTCGTATGAATTCGTTGTTTTATTAAAATCTATTCGTTGTAGAAGATGGGTTTCCCAGATTTTCCTCGTTAAATGTTACATCGAAGTTTAAACCTTGTCTGCAAAATTTGATAAAGCGTAGTGCTACTATGATGGCAAACTTCCCGGAAGCGACTGGTAACCATGTTAACTTTTTGAGTCGGTTTACAGGTTTTTGCGCTTCACATAAACTGTTTTGCATTTGATATTTGTGGATTTTTCGCTGCTTTTAAAACTTTTCTAAAATGACTGTAGTTTAAACCGTAATAGATCAATTTTTAATGCGGTCGTACTAATTGTACGTCTTGAATATGTGGATTGTCTCTCCTCATTTATTCCAGGCTGAAATAGGTGTTGTGATGTTACCTACTGACACTGCAGCAATTTTTTTTAGTTTTTATACGACAAGACGCGAGACGAGCAAGGCGTTTACCTGATGATAAATAATACGCTAGCCCATAACTACATGGCATTGATTATGTTGGAATACACAGCATCACATTATGCTCCCTACCTTGAGACATAAGGTGTCACGTCACGTTACTCCAGTAATTTCATTAGTTTACAACGCCGTTTGAAGAGGAACACGGTAAGGTCAGATCGCTATTGTTTGGTATCAGAAATACGAGCTGCAGTGTTATCTGAGTAGACGCTTTCCGTCAACGGAGGTTTACCACCAGTAGTTTTCTTTAATAACCAATCTGTCGGGTCTGTGTGAAATTAACTGATTAAAAGTTTCTTAGGGTTCCCGCTGGACTTTTCAAGCATCCAGATTACGCAGTGAAGTGTTTGGTATTACCCTCATGCCTGATCAGCTACAAGTAATGAACCCCGCCATGGTACTTGTAATGATACCGGTCTGTCCTGGTGGTGTTTGGCCACTTCTACCAGACTTGCCGCCACTGCAGAAGATGTTTATTGGGGGTATGCTGGCTTCTATGGCGTTCATATCCGCTGGTATTTTGCAAATAGGAATAGAGGTAAAAGTTTGGTTATAAATTTTATTTTAGTCTGTAATAGAAAATTATGTTTTCAAACTAATTTGCAAATTTTTGTGTCTTATAAAAAAAGTGTATTTGTTTTCTTCAACATTTATTCTTCTATCTCCATTCATAATATTACAACGGAAGTTCTTATTAAACGTAAAGTATATAGAAAAATATATTGAGGAAAATATTTTACACATTTTAATCTCTCCTCCGTCCTCTGTTGTGATTTTATTTAAACTTTCCGGATATTACATCGTACAAACGTCCGTTGCTACGACGTCAGACATACATTTACCTGAAAGTTTCCTCTTGAATATACGTTATACTTCACAGTACGAGAGAAAACGCAACGCGACGACTCTTCTTTTTTATTTTATAACACCAGGAATTATTTTAACTTTATTTGAAAAAAAATGTTTCAAAGAAGCTTAACATATTTTTTAAGCAACTGTATATGATTAATTTTAATTTCAGCTATGATTGGATTATTGAAATTAGACATATTTACTAAGTGTGTATCATAGTTCTGAAATACAATAGTGTATACTTCTTCAGCGATCAACGTTGCAAGTGCCAGGGCATGACCAAACAGGTCTGGTGGTTTTGAATACCCTGGCGTGCCCAGTGGAATTAGCGGTACGGGGAGAAGGTATAGCCCCAGTGGAGACCCACGGTACTGCGCTCACTTCCCCACTACCGCACCGTAACTTGGGCCTCTCAGCCAGTTGTTCTCTCCACTGCGCCGGGAGGATCATGAAGCAGAATGTCATAAAAGCTGAACTTCACACAGTTGCTGGCATGGTAAGTTTCAGATCAACGTTTTTGATTATTTAGTTTTTTAATACTAATACCTATTATTCTTGATGTCATAATTTTTTTTTGGCTATGTTATGTTTCAGTATCTTTTGAAGACC
Organism: Pachliopta kotzebuea; assembly: GCA_018246255.1. Taxonomy (NCBI): domain Eukaryota; kingdom Metazoa; phylum Arthropoda; class Insecta; order Lepidoptera; family Papilionidae; genus Pachliopta; species Pachliopta kotzebuea. The sequence goes on along the minus strand of DWLS01003344.1, from coordinate 3,946 downwards.
GATAAAGATAATATCATTGTGCGCGCTAATAGGTGCCAAAATAAAAGTAGTATTTCATTCAGGTTGTGTGTTGTAAACATATTATTTACAGTTTATGCCCGTAATCATCGGCCAGAACTCCGATGACCAAATAAGATTTTATTTCATGGATCCAAACCAGTTTGGGAAGTCGTTGACAGGAAAGCCAAAACTTAAGTGAGTTACCGACCGCTGCCAATCTTTTGCTTGAAAATTACTACTATGCTACAATATAAGTATCGTCCCGTTAAAGCCCTTTAAAATCAAGTACATAAGCAAACTTTTTGTCTTTCCTGTTTAATTTCTGTATATACACATAAAAGAAATTATTAAAATAATAAGATCTGGAACAACCTGTATTTTAGTGAATTTCTGATTGTAAGGAGTGACTATTATAAACACTCCTAAAGTGATTTTAATAATTTTTAAAAAAATTAGAGTTGTGTACGTGGGAGACACGGGCCCGAATAAAAATGTTACTATAACTGTTGAAACAGAAAAAAGGCTCAATGACATATACTATGTATCCGATACGCCCATTGATCATATTGGAGAATCTGCCTACATGTGCTTACAACCAGGAAAGTGAGTAGAGTCCATATGTATTCATATTAATTTATTACATAGCATCATAGTTGATATTAAAATATTTTATCATTTCGTTTTAAAAGTACTAGAAAAAGGTAATTTTGTTTTGTTTTCATTAGGTTCAAATGGCATGCGACTAGCGCAAACGGTGAGTTATCGGGTTCTGGTGAAGGCTTTGTTCGCGCCGGCGGTGTATACATCCTGTGCCTGCGGGAGAGACTGGGGAGGCTGGATGCTGCAGTCCTCCACGCCCCCAACTCACCCAACGAGTTGCACCTGGCATGGATCGTACCACAGTATCTCCTTGTATCAGTAGCAGAAATTATGTTTGCTGTATCAGGATTAGAATTTTCTTTTACACAGGTACTATACTATTAACCAGGTCCTCGAAGTTACTACATCTACTGCTCCTTTGATTGACTTTAACTTTACTGCTCCACCGTATGTTACCGCGGAATCGAACCTTTTCTAAGCTGTTTACTGCTGCGCCCAGTAAATGTATTTTATTGAAAAGGATATTTTTTCAAAGCTAAAAAACTATGCCATAAATATTTCTGCTATTAAATTTTAAATCATTGATCATTCTTGAAGTAAAGATAAAGTTATTTTTTGTGCTAGTTATTGTAACAAAATGTTCATGCCGTTATATGTTGCCTGTCTTACATGAATTTAGTGACTAATTTTAATGCAATAAATTAACATCAAGGCACCTAAAAGCATGAAGACTATCACCATCGCGGCGTGGTACGTATCGGTGGCCTTTGGAAACTTGATTGTAATATTGGTAGCACAAACGAAAATTTTTGTGTCGAGGGTAAGAATTTTTCCAAAACTTACACCACGTATGTTTAATATTTTTAAAAAGTTTTATCGACATCGTACGTAATACTGATGCTAGATTATAACAGTAAATTTGGTATGAATGTTAATTCCTTTAAAACATAATTTTTAATTCATATTACGTTATCTCCAGAACCTCCTCGTAATACTTAAATCAAAACAGACTAGCTATACATCATTTAAAATATATTTATTTTGTTATAATATTGTTAATCTTGTTATAATGAGTAAATTATATTCTATACAGGCTTCAGAGTTTTTTGTATACGCGACAGCTCTTGCGATAGCAATGTTGATCTTTTGGCGGATGGCTCAAGGCTACAACAGCAGGGACATCGAAGGTGATGCTTCATCAACAGAAAGTCGTCCTCTGCTTCGGCATAGATCGAGGGTATAATTATTAGTATTGGACAACATTGGATTAATTTTTCAAGAAACTTAATACATTTTTAGCGAATGGTATTTTTTTTCTAAAAAAAAACCGGTATGACGTCGATAAACAGTCTTATTATCCGGATCTCTAGTTCCTTTTAGGATTAAAATGTGCCAGGATGCCCTACGGGCTAATTTTCTTGCTTTAAGCATTGCTTTTTCACCCGCCTCCATAGTGGTTACTTTGACCTTCTATATCTCCTTAACCGGAAGAGCTATCGACTTTTTATTTCGTATATCTCGACTCCTTATCCTGTACTTCATGTTATCCTACAAGAATGCCTCTGTAGCTCTTCAGGTTTAAAAATTACACGCGTTATGTTCTGTTTAAGTCAGCGCATCCTTTTATTTAACGCTGACGCAATCAGGTTGTAGATACTAAAACGTATGTTTAACCAAAACTATACAGTAACTAATTTTTGAATTATTTCCTGTATTCCGGTATAAATAGATTAAGTAAAAAAAAAAACGATCTGCTATTTGTTTTATACTTACTGATTTAAATATATTTGGCTCAGGTGATATCAGTGCATTCGCTGTCGTCTACAAGCGCGAGGGCATACGGCGGCGCTCAGGAGCGTACAGGTAACGTGTGGCCACCACGCGCTGCTGTGCGTCTTGCCACACCGAGCAGTGGCGACCTTCTTACCACCACTCTTGCTAAAGATTAAACAATATGCCTGGCAACCATTAGACCAACAGACCTGCTAGCAATTAATTGGCCCGCGTAATCAAGACTCGCCTGAACTCTTTGTACTATCTGATAACAAAATATTGGAGCGGTTCCTTACAAAATAAATTTATCTTCTGTTGAAAACCTATTAAATAAAATTTTATATCTTCAAACTTTATATCATCACATATGTACTGTTAATTTCGATGAAGATAATACGCAACGTTGTACCATTAACACAACCTAGTAAGTTCCACTTAACTTTTAAGAAATCATTCGGAATGATTAAGAGGGGACCCCAAAATGGTCTTAGAAAAAAAGCTTCGTTTTGTTAATACGATTTGTGCAAACGCAATCACTGCTAGTGTCTTTAATAAATAATACCAGCGTTTAAAACTTCGGGAACCGCTAAACTCCTCTCGCCGCCTTGCTCCTGAAAGCGGCTTATGTCTCTACGAAGACTAGCACGTTAAATTTCGGAACAACGTTAAATTGAAGCAAATCTGACGTAACATTTTTTGATAAATCAATATAATAGTAGTTTGTATTACAATGAATATTATATTCTTAATATATATTAACTAATTTGCATGAAGACTACACAAGCAATTTAATATTTAGTATATGAGATTCAGTTTTATTTCCATTACAGCGTAAATATTCTCTAATGTACAAAGGATATCGCCGACAAATTAATATTTCTTTCCGAATATCAACATATTTTGTTTACCTGTTAAATATTTTAATTTCATAATTTTTCTTATTAATACTAAATTCATAAAATTAAGACTAAGGCTAAAATGTTTTTTCAAACATATAACGAAAATATATGCAGAGTTATATAATAAATTAAAGTTATTAGCAATTACGTTATTTTTCATAATACATTTATTTGTTTTTTCTTTTCATTAAAAATATTTTTAAATGTGTTTACCATTAATTTAAACATGTAGTTTTTCTTCTGCTCCATAAGTTAACATGTATGTTATAATGTTATACTATTAGGGCGATATATGTAGCTGATTTAATTTTTATCTAGATGTAAAGTGTACTAAAAAGTATTATATTAGTCAATTAATAAATTCTAATTTTTATTTTCAATTTTACTCGTAGTCTTTGAAAAAGAATCCTAACCCTAATCCTTTTCCTTTTCATTGGGCGTGAATGAGCTCTCTTTTATGTCTGATTTAAAGTTGTCTGGGAATAAATATTTTTTTTTACTTTGCATTGATTAATAAAAACCCTATGGTACTTTATGAACATCCTCCCATACATATCCGGCAGACTTATTGCTTAAATGATGGTAATGTTGTTCATCTTTTTTTTTTTTTTTTTATAACATCTGAGAGGCAAACGAGCAAAACGGGTCACCTGATGGTAAGTGATTCACCGCCG
>DWLS01003343.1:0-15936 GCA_018246255.1 Pachliopta kotzebuea | reverse complement strand
AACAGATTTATGTTTTAGTTTATCAGTAAGTGTTTCCCTTGTTTTTTGTTGGCCTTCCTCTTATGGCAACATAACTAGAGACAGGAGAGAAAATGTCGATTAAATTAAATATCAAAACAGAACATATCGTACGGCGTACTTTAGTCTGAGAGGCGATGACTGAGAGAAGAAGAAGAAATAACATAGTTAAATAGTTAAAGAATGGAAGGTAGGAAACGTGTGGAATGAAAGAGAAAGTTAAAGAAAAGAAAGAGAAAAATAATAAAAGCAAAAGCACACAAAGACTCTTACCCGAAATAAGAAGTGGGAATGCGAAAAAAAAGCCTGCATTGGGCCAGCGTGTCCTAACACGTTCAAATCACCTAATTATGAGGCCTATTTCCAGTAGTGGAAGAATATTGGTTGATGATGATGATCTACGTCATACATTACAGGAATTTTGTTTTAGTAAAATAATTTTGGAAAAGATTATTTTTTAATATTTTAACATGGCAAAGGTCATGTCAGTATAAAACTAAGGACACACTACAGGTAGCAGTGATCTAGGCTCAGTCTAACCGTAACCTTGCGACCTGCGGAGCGTAAACACTAGAACTCGCCTTTCAGTGGCCCAGTACTGTGCAAACATCTTGGCCTAGTCCTGATAGCCTAGTGGTTTGAACGCCAGCCTTCCACTCCGAAGGTACCAGGTTCGGATCTGCATTGTCCACATAAAATTACTTCCAGCTAGTTGTAATAGTCTAGTGGTTTGAACGCCAGCCTTCCACTCCGAAGGTTCCGGGTTCGAAACTGCACTGTCCACATAAAATTACATCCAGCTAGCTGTAATAGTCTAGTGGTTTGAATGCCAGCCTTCCAGACCGAAGTCGCCGGGTTCGGATCCGCACTGTCCATATACAATTACTTCCAGCGATCTGTAATAGCCTAGTGGTTTGAATACCAGCCTTCCAGACCGAAGGTACCGGTTTCGAATCTGGTCTGCACTAATGAATTGTTCAATTTATGTGCAGTTAGTGTAACACCTAATATCACGTGCTTTAAGCCATGTAATCGCGTGGCTGTAAACCTAAAAAAAAAATACTTCCAGCACTACGGCATACACTCTAGAACCTTACTGCTACATCAGCATTCTACATTCATATGTTTAGGCACATTAGATCTGCTTAATTGACATAATGTTACTTATAAATGGCAAAAGAAACCCAACCAATAATAACTAGTAATAAATAGTTTCATTACTTAATGATATGGTAACACGAATTTACAAATTAATTGGCCCATACTGTTTGTTGGTAACAGACGGAACATGTTATTATGTATTTATATATATGAAGTGCGTTTGCTTAACATTACTTTGTAAAGTCGTGATAGCCTGGTTCGAACGAAGGTATCGGGTTCGAATTCGAACCAATGAATTGTTCATGTGTAGTTAGTATCACAAACTGGTACTTCATGATCTGACGGTGAAGGAGAGACCGTGAGGAAACCTACATATCTATGTGATGACCATTCATCGGACTGGTATGTGGAATGGAGAAGGCAATGCCAACACCATTATATCTGATAAAGTCGTGTGGTTCACTAAACACGATGACCACGACCCTCAGTCATGAGGAAATACCGACTTGAAGAATACTATCGGTATGCGCGTAACAGTTGGCAGGTTCAGCGGAGCGCGAAGTCGCGGGTTCGGTTCCCGGGCACAAAGCACCGGATGTAGGCAGCCGGAAGCAGGTGCGGCTTGCGAACAGTTAGCTACGTCATGCTTGCATATCCATACACACATAATTGTATGTGTTCATGGTTGTTGACTCCACAACCACAACATTAAAGTTTATAATAGTCGACTAGAAGGTAATGACTATAAAAGTCTATTAACATTATCGTTAATAGCTCAACAGTAAACTGCTTGCGTTGTAACTAAAAGCGCTGGTTCTATTCCGTTTATATCCACGCGATTTGATACATGTCTTAAAGCACGTGATATTAGTTGTTATACTAACTGCATATTAACAAAACAATTTTTCTTCCCACCTCTTCCTCCTTCCCCAAATCCTCTTCCCTCGTCTCTGTCCTCTCCCTTATATTATATAATTTATATATGTATATACTTTTCAGCTCGCGGAGTCCGGATCCACGTTCTCAGGGTCCGATGAAGCTTTCGCGGCCATAATAGTGGCCGAAAGCATCGACATCACCCGAAAAAAAAATCATTAGTACAGGCCGGATTGGAACCCGGTACTTACAGAATGGAAGGCAGGCGTTCAAACCACTAGGCTATCACTTCTCAGGTATAGTTTTGGTGTAGGATTAGTTAGCATTGGCTTATTTTGCCGCGGGGGAAATCTCCAAAAGATTTCCTGTTTTTGGGAGGAAGTCAGGGTTATGTGGGATTTATACCAACTAAAACCTTCTCGGTGATCATCCTCAGTGCATTGCAGAAGGACCATGAATCTACGGAACTCACCGGTGAGTTCGTATTGGCCTAACTCAGGGGTTGGCTATGGCTCGCATGAAACTTCATACCTCATTTTATCTTTCACTATTTCCTTATACAGTTCTCTAAATTTCTTATCATGCACCGACTCTCATATAAGTCTGTAAATTATTATGTTATTTATTTTATTTCTCTTTAGATTCTAGTCTTTTTTTTATTGGGCTCCTGCTTCGTGTTTTGGGCAAGTTTTCTTTTTCTCTCTTTCAATTTATTAACTTTTATCTTCCTTCATTCTATATTTTTTCATCTTTTATTCTCTTGCTACATACTTTTCTCTCCTTTCAGGAATTGCCTCTCGTACCAAACTCGCCGCACGTTTACTTTGTATCTATTACATTTTGTTTTCTGTTATCGTCATTTCTTATTGCTATTCTGTTTTTGATGCAATTTATGATCTTCACTTTACATTTTATATAATTTTAGATTTTTAGTTTTTATTGTTATATTATATCTGGATAAAGCCCTAACATAATTCACATAATCATAAATCTAGCAAAACCTTAATTGTGATTGCGTGCGCGCAGTCGCCGTGGCCCGCGCATTATGTCACTACTACTAACATAATACGCATTAATCTTTGTAGAGACACGACAATGGATATTTAAGCGATTGTTGGTAACGACCACGTTTTTCCAGATGCCCCAGATGGTTCTAGAAAGTTCGAGACGTGTAAACGTTTCCAAAGGTTCTACGTTTTACTGTGAATTATGCTCCATGTACCACTGAGAAGCTACTGCAGTTTCCATTAATTTTACTTATTATTGATTCTTTATGCTCATTCAAAGGTAGAAAAAGGCGGGCTTGATACCAGGAGACGTACTACCCCTATATAACCATAGGATTGAACAGAGAATAATAGTAAGGGCGCAGTATTATATTAGTATATAAAATTTTGTTACATAGGATGAAACATAAATATTACATTATAAAAATATAATAATGTAGTGCAAACAAATATGATGAGGACATGTACGGTAAGAATGGCAAACATATATAAAATAAGTACATATCTTTCTTTTAGTCACGAAGAAATTTTCTAAGAGGAGTATCTACTCCTCTTCTGGGGGGAAGTCAGGTTTATGCGGGATTTCAACCCACTAAAATTCCTCGGTGGACATCCTTGGAGCATTGAGGAAGACCCCGAGATCTACGGAATTCTCCGGTGCCTCCCTGGACTGCTGCTAAGCACATCTCGGGGAGAGCTATTGCCCTCCCCGGCATAAACAGTATCCTACGACAAAATACGAGACCACTTCGTACTTGTCGTTCGCTTCGGATACACTCATTGTACAGTGAGGGTCCTCACCCTCAAAACCCGCGAACCCCAGTCGTTCAAAAAGGGTGTGATAAGGTTCCTCCGGGGTCGGCAACGCGCTAGTGGTACCTCCGGTGCTGCAGCCGTCTATAGGCTACGGTAACTGCTTACCATCAGGCAGGCCGTATGCTTCATCATCATCATCATCTCAGCCTATTGCAGTCCACTGCTGGCCGTATGCTTGTTTGCCACCTTAGTAGTATAAAAAAAAAACCCCAAAACCCTTTCAGTCTCCTTCTACTACAGGCAGGGCTTACCTTAGTCCTATTCTTGATTGCCCGAGACGATAGGGCTATGTATACGTGTAGACCAGGAAATAAAGTGCTAAATTATCTTTTCCATGTTCGCAGCACAAAAAGAAAATCTTTTTCTTAGCTAATTTAGTATTTGCTATTTGGGAACTAGATAACATTTTCTACAATCTGCATAGATTTGTGTGAATTAGTAGTATATATAGATAGTAGTAATTGTCCGTAGTGCCCGTTGTAATCGCAACTAAAACAGTAAACAAAAAAAAAATTGCTAACGTTGTTATCATAAAATACGAGTATGTCAGATATTAAGTTGGCATAGCGATATCCCATTCTACACGGGCGCACGCCAAGAAACGGAAGATAGTAAGATAATAATTAACGCTGTACATACATACATATACACACACATATATGTATACATACATATATATATATATATTCTGTTCACGTAGTAGGAGCGCGCGGATGTCACGAGTCCGTTTATATCGCGGAGGTGTCTAATTACAAAAACACGCGTGGAAATATTGTTGTATGCGAAATATTACCGCGTATGTACCTAACTTATTTTCATACTTTAATCAAGGCCTTGAGTATTTTGAAAAAACAGACAAAATTCGCTTCATACGGACTAATGTTACCCAAACTTCTTGCTCTCATATGCTTTTGAGGAAAAATTTCTTCAATATCCAACTTGGACCTTGTCAGTTTTAACCAATGCCTTTCGAATACAAAAAAATAAATAAAAAAGCAATAAAATATACTTGCTATTATTTTTTAAAAATTCATATTGCCCCTAAAGGACAGAATAAAAAAATAAAATAATTTTCGGACAACAGTTTAGTCCATAACGGGTTAATAGTATAAACTCAAGAATAATGACAGTGACAATTAATCGCCCCTTTTGTGGGACGTACCCACCTTGGAAAACTCTAGTATAAAGTCACTGAACATGGTTACTGAACTGTGACTATGTTCTAAATTATTCCGTCTATTAAACCAGACTTCCATTGTGTTAATTTTAGCCTAATGAAATAAATATTTACAGGACATTAACAAGTGCGAATAACTGAAACTGCAACTGCAACTGTTCTCTGTGGATAAAGACGAACTCTCCAACCTGATGGCCAACCTCCAGTAATGCAGAAGCTATTTAAGAAAAAGAAGAAATAATAAATTACGAAGCTATTAGACCTTAGCTTCCAAGCGTAATTCTTCTCGAACTCTACTGGGCTTGAGTTTGCGGTGAAAGAAAACAACGTAAGAAAACCAATAGATTTCGCTCTATAACATCTGCCAACTCGCACTTGGCCAATGTAGTGGAAAAATGGATTGACTCCTTCTAAGAAGGCCGTGTATATATAAAGAACAGACACGTACAATTCGTTCAAACTAATAGCGATGCTTACTTGCGTGGTCATCGTCCAGCAGGTTGTGGTAGCGGTGTTGCTTCTCGGATGCCTCGAGCCTCATCATCACGCCGGTATCACCACTGCATCGCAAATACCTGACGAGAGAAATTTCAAATTAGTTAATAAAATCTGTTTATACTCTATATATACGTAAATAAATGCATGAATTGCTTAACAGTCTAAAGCAAGATAGAAGAAGTTAAATGATGAAGGCAATTTATAATGATGATGAAAGCTAGGGTCCTATTTTAGCGACGTCAAAATGACAAGTGATGATTTTTTAATAGAGGCAAGTAATTATAGTTGAAGTACATGGCAGAGCACTATAGAGGTGGACCGTCCAGATTAGTGACAGTAAAAATCCCTTTGCACGAATGTACGAAAAAGGCAGCAATGAGGAGAGAGTGAAGGCGCCTAGTGTAACAGGTCACTGCGACTACTTCATGACCACGACCAGTCTATCAAAACTGCAACGATTAAAAAGAAGAATCAATTTTTAAATTTTTAGATACTACGTATAAACGATATAATTGTTTAAGATTATAATGAATCCTTAGACAAAAGTTCAAACGGCAGATCTGATGCCGTTACCCATATTCTGCTATTCAACCCTAATGGTTAGAATATCCTTTAAACAAGTGTTGTATGTGGTGTGTACTCAGTACATCCATTAAAAATAAATGCAAAACTGGTATTGGTGTTGTGTGGTCACTGGTAAGTGTACAGTTACCTCTCTACGATATCCGATATGGATATTAATCCATTTCAGATCCTACGGCAGCGGGGTTATGGCCGATCCGTTACAGCATACGTGGATTAACTATTTAGCTAAATCAATAAACATAGTATTTCATCATCAGCTGGTAGATGTCCACTGCTGGATATAGGTCTTCTCCAATCATGTGAGGATTGGCCCAATGCGGGTGAGGTCGCTTGGATCCTGTGAGTCCTTGTGTAGGACCCCTTACACCCCCAATATAGTATTTAGAGTAACGGATGATAATAATGAATAATAAATATCATCATCAGCCGGATGACGCCCTCTATTGAGCATAGTTGAAAGACTAAATGAACCTTAAGGATATCCACACCGATTACTGTTGTATTCAGCGGCTTAACACAAATTTTAGATGATCGTTCCATATTAGGAATGCCTGTTAACATCAAATCGATTTCAATTTAAGATAAGTGTGCAATAATTCAAACCGAATAGAAAATTTTGGTACTGTTAAAACTATATTTAAAGGAATTCATTAGAATTAGAACATAATTTCGCACTATGATTCTTTGTTACAGAAAGCTGGAGATTTGCAACCTAACAGCATCCTACAAAAAGAGAGTTAAATAGAACTAATATATTTTACAAATATAAACTTGATAAACAATATAAAGTTACTATGCCGACGTAAACACGAACCGATTGTAATCACGAGTGTGGTTGCCGATAGCGGAGATAAGAGTTACGAAACAGCAGCAACCCGTGCTAAAACTGTGTTAATAGGTTTTTTATATAGGGGCGTAGCGAATAAACCCATTTCTCTTGTCATAGATAGTGGAGCTATTGCTTCTGGTCTCCAAAATTGGTCAGACCTGATCGTTAATTGAAAAACATTTGTGAAAACAAAAGTTAAAATAGCTTGTTTCGTTCCTTATCGAACAGGAAGTAAATACGTAAAAAATGTTGATAGAGAAAATGTTTATGTTAAGGTAGATATAAAATAAATATATGCACATATATCGTAAGCCAGTAAATTCCCGGCTTACACTTACAACCCAAACTCATACTAGATATGAAATAAAGAACATTAGCTATTTATATATTTGAATTCATTTGCATTCGTGCAAGGTTAAAGATAAGCTTATCTGAGACAGTGTAACGATGTATCGGCTTTATCTTTACAATTTTCAATTCGCCGATCAAATGTTTTTCTTCATATCCATCAAATGCCTTCCGGTAAATACTAATATTTATTGTATCGCAATTTCGGGCTAAGTAGCGTTTCTTGAAGAAGACCTATGTCCAGTAGAGGACTGTCGCAGGCTGTTGATGATGATGAAGTTATAATAAATTTAAAAGATTGTGATATTTTTGAAGATTCACCAGAGTTCTATTCTATTTCAAACTATTAGGAGATTGATTTATAAGATTTATTAAATCAAAGACTTAACATATGTTCTAGTGAGATTCCAATAGATAGATGTTACGTTGTTAACATTTAGATACGAGTTATTTATAAAGCATAATTTCAGTATGACAATCGCGTGTGGGACGCGCGTTGGTGCTGCAAGAAAAAAGAAGGCGCCGGCGCACAACGAGCTGTAATTGCAAATACTATTACATCATCGTGGGTTAAACAAAACGTTTTTGTCTACACAACGTTTATCCTTGGTGTAAAGGACCGCACACATTCGACAGAAATCAAAAATATTACAAAATTTCATTATCAGCTTTGGATTGCAACGACTGGTACTATTATAAAATCTATTTGTAGTAAAAACATATTGATTATATTAATTCGATACTGAAAAACATTTTAATATTTATAGCAAATTTAGCCGTCATCTTAAACCCTTTTGTACAAAATTACAAAGATAAATTCTATAGTGTTCAACAAGGATCGATATTAGGTCCCATACTTTTTAACTATTACAAAATGCGGTTCAAAATTATAAAATTACTAGTAAATAGACGTAGTAAGACCTTTAAACGATGACGTTAATCTAGTTAAGTATTAAAAGGCTAATGACATAGTTATTATCAACCCGCATGCCACAAATGCCAATTACTATTATCGCTATAAAACCTGATTCTAAATTGTTATAATTATTAAAGTATTACTTCAATTATGCCTACCTCACTATTTATAAACAATTTATGTATGCACAATGAATGTTTAATAAAAGATATTTGATTTCTTTTTTAATTTTCAGACAAACCTTGATCGTTTGAAGTATAGTCTTCATCAAATTATCATTTCTCGAAATAATTCATAAAGATAATTAAAAAAGAAGTCAATGTACTACGTATAATGATGAACAATATTGCCTCTAAACAATTTTTTCACATAATGTTTTTAAATTAATTTGATTTTTTTATATTTATCACTAAAAAAAATTAGTCTTGTAAATAGTTGTATCTAGAAAGAACATAATGATTGAAAACAAAAAATGTTTTGATAATTTTCTAAGTTTTATTATTGCTTGAAATTATTCCGTTTTCTATCATAATAACTGCAACGCTATGATTAACATTATAATTGAAATCATTTAACGGCGCCATCGATCCTAATTAGAACAGACAAAAAGAGGCTTCGCTGTTGGCAGAAGTTGTTAAGACGATGCCAGTAATTGTTATGTGGCCAACAGATAGAGTTGCCTATATTATTAGTTGTAATTTAAAACTGATTGATTCATAAAGGAAATGGTTCATAGCTGTAACTTCACTAACATTACAGAATTATTGAAAATTCATACTAAGGACCTTAGACACTCTAGCTTAAAACCGGCGCTGGTTGTGATGTGTTGTGATCAGCTCAAAATGCATGGACGTAATCTCCACTGATCTTGAGGTCCAGATGAGAGAAAACAATGTGATGAACATCACATATTAAAAGAATTACAATGTATTTGCCTTGCGTGGTAGATTAGGGTGTTCCCAATCAGAGACGGTTTAGATTTCCAGCATATCAGCAATAACTGTTCGTTTACATAAATCTGACTAAGGCCAAAAGTAAATTATACGGTGTACTTTATTTAAATGAAACTTAGCTGAACTGAAAAGGTCAAACCTAGCTCTTTACACGCAAAAAGGAAATACTTTAGTCTTTATAAAGTAATAAAGCAGGTAGAAGCCTAATAATAACTCAGTTGATAATATTATCTCATCCTCAGCCGATAAACAACCACTGCTGGAAACAGGCCTCCTCCAAAGATTTTCACTCCGATTGGTCCTGGGCTGTCTATATCTAGCGAATTCCCGCAAAATAAAAATAACAAGATTTGAATAGCCCTCATGATCTCTAAAAGATCTAAAGACAGTGTAGCGCGGCTAGAGATTTATCCTGGCTCACGGTTATAACGACATGATAAAGTCAATTTACAATTAAAAATTAAATAAATAAAAGTGTCTACGTCATTATTGAATGATTAGTCAATTCACAATGGGCTGCAAATAAAATGGTGGCCTCATTTAAATGACAATCACTCGTTTACCGAATGAGAAGGGCAACAATCGAACAGGCTCGACCAGACGGCGCGAGGAGCGACTCAATTGAATTGATGTGATTGCCACAGAGCACCGGAATGGTCCAATGGGCAGGGTGCGGTGGGAAGAGAGGGGAAGTGGTCACACGTCACGACACAACCTGCCGTCTCCGTGACATCCGTTTGCGTACTGTAGAGAATGTGAGGCCAGGAAATCAGTTCCCTTTACTAACATAAAAATAATTCTAGTAGGACGATCATCTCGCGGTAAACAATGAGCTAGTAAAGACGATATAATTATAACATCACCTTTTAATAGCTATAGTGATAGCTTAGTTACGGAAGTAGATAATGCAATAGTCATGTAGTCCCGGGCTAATAAGAATAGGACTAATGTAAGCCCTGTTTGTTGTAGAAGGCGACTAAAAGAGTTTTTGGGTTGGTGGGCATTGAAGGTGCGTGGCCCCTTTGCTCATTTAGCGAGCCAGGCATGAACTAAGATGACGAGATGAGGCTGCTGAAGATGGTTACGGCCTTTCCTACGATCCACTTATGGTTAGAGCAGAGAGGCACACGATTTCTAAGAATTCCCTAGGCTCCCCGCAACACAACACACTAGAGGATAACCACCGCGAGGGTTTTATTGGGTACAAATTCAACATAACCTTGTGTTCTCTCCAGAACTAGGGTATCTTTAGAAGATTTCCGACTGGAAAAAAAGGCATTGCTACAAAAACATAGAGTTTGGCAAAAGGGACAAAAAGTTGAGGAAATAATAAGCAAAATATAAACATTTGATATTAGAAAAAATTGTTTAAAGTTCGCAAAAGAAGACTAACGACAAGCGATCAATCATATTAAGATTATTATTTATTTATCCTTAATGTAAACCGTTAAGGTACACAGGGCGGACTTAATGCTGTAGCATTCTCTGCCAATCAACCCTGGAAGGCAAGAGATATTGTAGGTGTAAGGGTAGCAATTGATTCAAAATTAAATAAATAAAGGGTTCCTAAAACTCTTGTGAAACGTGAGCCATTTTCGTAGCCATTACAAATTACCCTTTGTGTGCAGATTCGGCGGATAGCGAAAGTGGACACCCAGGGGCCCGGTGCAGGAATCGAACCGGCAAGTTCGCGGGCGGTCGAGCAGACGCTGTTTAACGAGCTCATTTACATAACTCACATTACATATTTTCCGTTGGGAAATACCTTAAATTATACTACTTGCAATGTGGCTTTATATTTTTTTACGAGACGAGCCGTACGTTCACATGATGGTAAGTTTTACCCTTACCCATGATTAATACCATCTTAACACGTCGCCTTGATACATATAGTGTTAAATCGCATTACCCCAGTAATTTCACTAGCATACATCACTCCTCAAACAGGAACAGTAATATCTGCACAGTACTGTCCGTCGGCAATTATAGGAGATGCAGTGATACCTACCTAGACAGTACGCAGCAGACCTATCACCAGTAAATTAAAGTCTGAATGCAGGACAATAATTGTTTTAGGTTTTTTCTTCTCTGTTCAAGTGTGTAATAAATCCCACACAACACTTCACAGGACTCAAGCCAACCTGGTCGTGGTGTACCCTGCTAATAAACAAACAGGGCTCTGGCTTCATACCAACCCGCAGTAAGCCAGCGTAGTGCAAGATGGCCTAAATCTCCTATTATTGGGGGAAGCCTATGTCCAGCAGTGGACGTCTATCGGCTGATGATGACATTTTTTATTATTATGCTGAAGATAGCAGTCTAAGAAAGGAGTCTTCTGTAATAGATTTCCCAGTTCTAGTAAACATTATCCTCTAATACTCCTAATACTCTAATAGTTGAGCAACGCCGTTATTACCCTCAATATATGAAAGTAGAGTATCTTCACCATCTCCATCATCATTGTCTTCGATCTGATAGCAGCCAGTGTAATAGTTATTAGCTGAAGGTGACTTACGTATTATTTGATGATGATCTGACTATCATTAATAACTTTTCCCGATTACATAATTAAGAAACGATAACAAATCGATTTGTGATTCAACAAATTATGCAATGATACCGCCGTGACGTCATCACCTATTACCGAGTGACGAGAGAATGAGATGACGGATCGGTAACGTTGTACTCTTCTAAATACAATGACAACCCGATATCAATTTAACATGATATTGACTATGAGACCTTCATGAGCAAGTCATTCACCTGATAGTAAGTGATATGCTAACCCATAATAACGCGGCGATAATTAAGATAGTATACACAGCACCACATTGCGCTCGTCGTTTTAATACACAAAATATAAGTCTTGTTACCTTAGTAATTTTACTAGATACAGCTCCCTTCAAACTATCACACAGTAATGTTTGCACATTACTATTCGACGGAAGAAATAGGAGGTGGTGGTAAATTCATATTTTGACCAGCTAGAACCAAGACGTTAGACAGGTTAATAATAATTCGTGACGTCATACAGACAGAAAGTATACTGACTCCTCTACTAGTAAATATGTTTAAAATAAATGAATTAATATATGTATGGGGTGTAAGGGGTCCCACAAAACAACTCAGCGGATTCAAATCAATCTCACCTGCTAGAGCAGCCTCCTAATCATCAAATCAGCTCTAGTTTCTCACCAATTCGTAATGGACCAGCGTGATGGGAGATGGCCCAAATTCCTCATTGTTAGGAACGGCTTATATTCAACAGTGGACGTATATCAGCTGATGAAATACTATATATATATATAACATAATATATACAAATATCCTTTCATATAATACAATAGGTCTGCGGCCGCTAGAGTAGATTATTGTGTCAAGGCCGCTATATATTGCGGTTAACGACCATTAATGATTTTTTTGTAATTTTTAACTAATTATGTTCAAAACATAAAATATATTTTGAGCATAGAAACATCGTCATATCTAAAGACAACGTATGCATATATATTTATATATACATATGTATATTACACTAGTAAGTGATCGTTGCGTTCAAAACTAAAAATCAGCAAATAATATGAAATGAATATATTCAAAACGTTGTATATACATGTATAATATATATATATACATACATAAATAAATATACGTGTAAGTATATATATAGAGTACATGTCAGCTATTAAGTTGGCATGGCGACATCCAATTTTGCACGGACGCATGCAAAGAAAGGGAAGATATTAGTAGGATATATATGAATAAAATCTATTGTGTACATAATCATTGAATTTGAAATAATTTGTAATAGTACACGAATTATAACTTCTTTTTAATTAACATTTTTTTTATCAGTATGATGGCATTCAATAGGTGGTAATAGGAATCTGCAGGATGCAGACAGCAAAGGACTGATCGAAGTTTTGATCTTTAGGGGAAGCTTATATCCAGAAGTGAGCGTTTGTCGGCTGATCATGATGATGATGATGATGATGATGGGATTGATCCTTAAAAAAAATTTTGAAATCTAAACACATTGAACGCCATGTAGGTCACTGGTGACCTCATAATGTAATTGTATTATTAGTCCCGTAGCGCTATTGCAGTCACTTGTGAATGAAGCGAATTTTCTTTATTTCCCTGGAAATTTTTTATCCTTAATAACAAAAGGATCATTAAGATAAGTGATGACAAGTTGTTTTCATTAAAAACAATTTATTTTTTTGGTGTTTCTACTATGGCGTTCAACGTGTTAATAACAGTCGCCAAAGCGTCTATATCTCTAATACAGATAATCTATTATCGACAGATAGAATATCGCTTACTTTACTTATACGTGAGTTAACTTGAGCCATCGGGTGGAAGGGTTTTTAAAAACTACATGATTGTAACTACTGTCCCAAGTTAAGATGTTAAGTTAATAAAAACTGAGAGAGAAGTGATTTTATTTAGTAATACAAGCTTCTTATATACTATACAATGGCTCCTTATGGGTGGTTTATAAACTACATGTGATTAATGGATCTGTTATTCGCATATAACGGGTTCCTATTTCACTTTATCAGTAAGTGTTTTCTTTGTTTATTCATCCTTTCTCTTATCTCTCTTACTCGCGTCATTTTTTTTTTTTTTAGTTAATTCTATTAAAAGATGAGACGAGCAAGACGTTCAACTGATTGTAAGTGATAGTAGCTTGAACCTAGTAGTTTGAACGCCTGCTTCCAACTCCGAAGGTTCTAATCTGGCTTCCACCAATGAATTGTTCAATTTATGTCCAGTTAGTATAATAACTAATATCACGTACTTTAAGACATTTATCAAATAACGTGGTTATAACCTAAAAAAACATTGCGTATGCTGGACCTTACACTCCATCGGTCGTCACTATCAATAGAGCTACGTCAGGTGACCTTAGTTCTTCTATGGATCTCCTCTTTTATTAATAATTATAGAAATTTATACAAAACTGTGGTGATGATAAATAACTCGGAAAAATTTTCATTACTGACAAGAAAAGATACTACGAAAATGAAACTCAAGACGTAGGAGCGACTAGGTAAATGATTGATACACCTACAAACGATACTATACATAAATCCTCAAACAGAGACAACTGGTACAACATCGAGAAATTCTCAGTAAGGAGTCATGACCCTCAGGAAACTATTTATAGAAAGGGAGCACATAAAAAATTCTGGGCTTATATTCCCACACCCAGTCGCAAAGTGACGTGTGAATGGAAATTGCGGTGACCGCAGTTAGCTACAGGTCAATATATTTATAGTGAAAGTTTACTGGTAACGCTTATCTGGCGCATTGTCTTCCGGCGCAGGCTGGTGATGGTCTTCATATGCCGCTGGGCATGTAGGTTTATGAAAGTGAAACGCTCGGTTAATCTCGTGGCTAACTAACAGTTAATGACTGGCGCTGATTAAAACGAGATAACTGGCGATTGGTCTCTTACACCACCACAGATACCACCTCGCCAATTTCTTGCACGGCTTCAACTGTGCACTGAAGCTAGTCCAATTTGCTGTAGATTTAAGATACTATAGTTTTTTATTATACTTTTTAATTGGGATTTTTACTTTAAAGAGTATACCAATCCCATAGTACCCTTCACAAAGTTCCATCACTTACAGCTCTCTCTCTTTTCCTAGCCACTCTCTTGTGGTGGTAGGGTCAGCTTTCCATATCTTTTCTTCCACTTCGCTTTTTCCTCAATATCATCCGTCACTTGGGACTCTCGCATTGATACTACATTTTTCTACCTCCTCTTAGGTCTTATGGTCTTTGACTGTAGAGGGAAAACTGCAGTGCTAAGTTGCCGACGTAGTCAGGCCGCCTTTTCTTTAAGTGGTATCGAGTTATAACCAACAATACTAAAAATTTAAACACTTTAACCATATCATCCATATCAAGACGTAATGTCTTCGGCAAAAATTGATTTTGGTACCCCCTAGTGTCTTTTAAATCACTCCAACATCCCTGATGTTAACATTATAAATTGCCAGAAACGAATTTCTCTTTAACTTGTCCTGATCTTTCAGCAAATGTTGCAAATCCTTACCCTGATTACAAAACTGTGTTAGGAACGTCATCAGAACGAAGATCATACAGTTACGAGCTGGTGTATCCACCATCAAATGAGCGTTCTTCATCGCCTTATACTAAAAAAATAATCTTATCTTCATCAGAGGGCATCAGGTTGAGCAGCATTTCTAAAACAACTCTGTTCCAGTTTCAATGAAGCTAAAGTAAATATTTTATAACGTCACCGCACATTTGTATTCAAAGCGATAAAAAAACGTGTTTTTATTTTCATCTCGTATATATACAGTAGATAAGATAACTACAATACAGCGATTTCTTTTATTAAGGCCAACTTTAATAAAGTGCTTTGCGTCTATTTTTTACCTTCTCCGTATTGGAGAGGAGTTTGATTTCTTCTTTATTACTTTTCTTTTTCTTTCTCTTCCTCCTTTTTGCCTAACATATATTTCTTTTCCTCATAATTTTTTTCTTCTTTCATACCTTCACAGTTTTTCCTATTTAAATTGTTCTCTTCTATCATATTTACTTCTACTGTCTAAATATTAAGATAAATGTTTTCTTACATTTTAAAAACGTTTGATCAAACATTTATAGCCAACATTCCAACGGGGCCGTTGTTCTCGTCCCTATTATGCGGTTGGTGACCCCATTGGACCCTTATACAGGTACAACTGAATACACAGTGTGACTATCCCTTTCTTCCATAATGAAAATTATCCTTATAGAATAATTATCACCATACTTTATGTGACCAAGAC